>JACXGM010039100.1:0-10663 GCA_016801145.1 Umbra pygmaea
GTTAGCTTGCTTCCATTAACATTGGGTTAGCTTGCTTCCATTAACATTGGGTTAGCTTGCTTCCATTAACATTGGGTTAGCTTGCTTCCATTAACATTGGGTTAGCTTGTTTCCATTAACATTGGGTTAGCTTGCTTCCATTAACATTGGGTTAGCTTGCTTCCATTAACATTGGGTTAGCTTGCTTTCATTAACATTGGGTGACTAGATTTCTGAAATAAAAACCAGGGAGTTTTCCCAGTTCAGCGGTCAATATATCATAGAAATATCCAATGTTATTATTTATGAAATAAAAAAGGGGGACACTTCTGATTTTATTTATTTAGTCAAACAGCCACACGGTAGAACAACTATATTACAGAAATCTACAGTTAAGACATAACTGTCCGATCTAAAAAGCCATTCAGTGGTCCTGACAGTTTGAGTACAAATATCATCGTGGTTAAGTGTCCATTCATTTAAATTAATCATATTTTCTAAATAGGTCATCCACTGCATGTTTACATGTGAATGTTTTTTAACCTCTCTACCATGATGGTACTGTAGCGAGTTAACCTAAATTGAATTACCGTAATTCCTCAAATAAAACCGGTAATCAATTGAACGCCGGGCCTCTGATAGTGGCCGGGGGCGTGGTCAACATGGACAAATAAAGGCCGGTCTTATATAAAGGCTGGGGGAATATTACGTGTGGATAATCTCCTATAGGTGCCTTTCATATAATGTGCATTCCAGTTAAGCGTTTCTGATTATGGTACTTCTGCTCCTGCGAGCTGCCGCTTCATAAGTTTTTGTTCCATACCTAATTTAGCAGAAGTGACGCTACTCACTACCAGTTTGAAACGCTAACTCAGGGTAGTCGCAACTCTGGTTGAATGGAACATTTTACGGAATGCCAGCTCGCGGGAGCAGGAAATAGTATTGCTAAGTATAATTGTCCTACTGGTATTTCAGTCATTGCGGCTGAATGTTTTACTTAGCTTGCTGTTGTTTGTATTAACAATACAGGTAGATGGCAGTAACTACGTTGGAAATAACATGGCTCCCATTCAGTGCAAGCGATTAAATCTTCAACAACTTTTTTCGATTACGTATTGGATTTGGAACGGTTACAAGAAGTGTTGAGATTGTGATAACAACGTAATGTAGCAATAAAAGGCAAACTGGAACAAGGATTTACACAAAAATATAGCCAATTATACTTATCAAACAGAGGTAATCAGAAATAAAGGCCTCCCTCTAACAAAAGCCTGCTTCAAATAAAAGCTGGTTGCCTTCTGCAGTAGAGGTAAATAAAGGCCCCAGTCTTTATTTGAGGAATTACGGTAGTCTTAGCTAACATTAGCTATCATAACCTATTTAGAACCTTAACTTATAGAGCAAATTATCTACCTATATAATAAATTGTGACATTATAACATCATTAGATATTATCTCAAATGATCACCTGACTTGAAAAGACATTTGTGGTGATGTTGTAGATTCACTTGACATTTGCTAGCTTCTGGATGAGTTTTTCACAGCAGTTTTCTCAGTCTAAATATACAGAGGCGCATTGCTGCCAAGGAGGAAAAAAAATCAATTTTGTTTTGAGAATGAACTCGAAATAATAAATATTATTTTGACTTTTTTGCACTGTCCATTTCAGCTCTTGCATTCATACATTAGGTTGTCATTTTGGCCAGCTTGCTTGAGTTAGCCAACTTATCTTTCCTTTTCGGTTTGAGGCATTGGGATATTAGTGTCATTGAGCCATATAATGCTGTCATTGTTCATAGATGATGTTATCATTGTTTACGTAGGTTGTGGAGAGTCCTTGATCAAAGCCTCCACAGAAGGAAAAATCAATCAGACAGATGATTCCGAAGCTTCGCATGCAAAGTTTAGTGTGTTTAAATTAGGGATTCTCATATTGACCATTCAACCGTTCACCGAAAGTAAAATATTTGCCCGATTTAATACTATCAGTTAAACGGTTTAGAAGTTTTTTATTTATTTTACGTATATATGGCCTATAATTTGTTGAATCACGTGCGCAACCAGAGCCTGGCGCTTTGTTTTGAAAGGTAGGGAGATATAGGTAATGAGGAGCGAAATATACCGGCTGCCTGTTTTGCATCTGCAACACGTTCTTCATTTAAAATGACAACCCTTGGACATTTATGATGACTGTGATATTAACTTGCGCTTTCATTTTTTCATGTACAGAAACGTATAATGCTATCTTATTGGGAAGCATATATTATTTTATCGGCTATAATTCATCATGCTCCTGATGAATTATAGCCGACAAAATAATGTTACCTTAAAAACAACACACACAGTGATTGACAACATGCACTTTATTTTCAGAGAGGACCGTAATGGTAATTTCAATGGATTGGGTGCGCTCGGCAGATATTGTATAGTTAGTAACATAATGCATAGCAAGCGTTATCAACATTTTGTTTTGCGTCAATGAAATATAGCTCTTATTTGCAGTAGGCCTCCTGTAAGCAACAACCTTGTTCCAGATTGTCACCGACTGTTTTCATTCTATAATTTAAGAACTCGGTAAACACTGCATCAAGGCTACTTTCCTTTGATTGACAACAGAAAGTTAAAACATCTGCGACAAATTTTCTGGCGACAATATTTTGTTTGGTATGGACTTTACGCCAGTGTAGTTTTGTGAAACCAAACATCGACACAGCTTTAGTATAAAACTAACTAGTTTCAACGTATCGTTTAGTGTAGACTTTGCACCCGAGTGAACTTATACGCAAAGCTGGTGCACCCGGCAGCTGTTGTTGATCTGTTCTGTATACGGTTTAGACATTAAAACAAATCCGTGAAAAAAATTGTTTGTTTAACGGGTTACAGACACTCGTCAATTACATTTTTTATTTAAAGCCAATTGAATCTTATGATCTTACCAGTTAACAGTTAATAATCAGATAACGAGTTGCGGTTGTTGGTCGGGAAAATAACCCGAAATGAGCATCCCTAGTTTAAATGCATCCAAGTGCAATATTTAGCCTACATGTATAATATTCATAGATTGTATCACTGGATGTAACATGTGTGACATCACTCATTGGTTTGTGAAGTTCTGATTTGGGTCATCAAATTTGCCTTTACGGGTGCAGACATCTTTGTTGCGGATGTGATGATTTTAGACCAGAGGGAGGAGTAATCTAGCTAGCTAACTGATATTAATTGGGATGCTAACAAAAAACAGTTTTAAAACAAAATGTAATGTTACTTACCGGAAAAACTGAACTGCCAACTTCTTTGAGTGTCTTGTCGTACAACTGAACGCCATAGCCACGCCCTAAACGACCCTCTGCTTTATTGCCGATTTCAACATCAACGAGACCACAATTCAAAAAATGAACATCATTATATATTGCAGAAGGCTTAAATTTAGCGATTGAGATCATATACTCATTATGAAAATGTTTACTGAGGTAATAAATCAAGTATATTATGTCTCTCATTCTCAGACTTACATGCACAGCCTGTGATGATAATAATAGGCTGTATCTACATATTTGCACAGGCCAGGTAATTCGTTGCCAAGAAAAATACTATTTAATTAGCCTATCTATAATACACAAAACCGGGCAAATTAGTGGAAGAGAGAGAGCGCCCAATATGGACAGTAATGGGCAGCATCTTAGGCTACTTCATGGACAGGCATTAGGTTTCACACCTATGTGGTATTGTGGAAAAAGCCATAGTCAGATAGCTTGGCTGGTCTAATACATATAGTAGGCTATGGCAGAAAATGCATGTATCAACCAGTGATGTTCACTGCTGCCAGTCAAATAATATTTCGACATTATTCATAAATAATATTTCGAGAATTAAGTAAAATATTATTTTTTTAAGTTTCATCCCATTTTTGCATCAGATGTGCAGAGTGCATTTTGTTGCCAATAAATGGTCTATACTTGTCGCTGGGTGGTGCTAGACCACTTTAAAAAAACACTCCTAATGAAAATGAAACAGGAGATTACAGTTCTAATCCCTCCTAGGTTTTTTTTTTTGTTGTGCTGCTTTTCTGTAGCCCAGGTCAGGCACTTCTACCGCTGTTTCTGGTTCAAAAGTGGCTTGACCTGGGGAATGCGGCACCTGTAGCCCATTTCCTGCACACGCCTGTGCACGGTGGCTCTGGATGTTTGTACTCCAGACTCAGTCCACTGCTTCCGCAGGTCATCCAAGGTCTGGAATCGGTCCTTCTCCACAATCTTCCTCAGGGTCCGGTCACCTCTTGTTGTTGTTCAGCGTTTTTTGCCACATTTTTTCCTTCCCACAGACTTCCCACTGAGGTGCCTTGATACAGCACTCTGGGAACAGCCTATTTGTTCAGAAATTTCTTTCTGTGTCTTACCCTCTTGCTTGAGGGTGTCAATGATGGCCTTCTGGACAGCAGTCAGGTCGGCAGTCTTACCCATGATGGTTTTGAGTAATGAAACAGGCTGGGAGTTTTTAAAAGCCTCAGGAATCTTTTGCAGGTGTTTAGAGTTAATTAGTTGATTCAGATGATTAGGTTAATAGCTCGTTTAGAGACCCTTTTCATGATATGATAGGAATTTTGGGTTTTCATGAGCTGTATGCCAAAATTATCAGTATTAAAACAATAAATGACCTGAAATATTTCAGTTGGTGTGCAATGAATCTAAAATATATGAAAGTTTAATTTTTATCATTACATTATGGAAAATAATGAACTTTATCACAATATGCTAATTTCTTGAGAAGGACCTGTACATGGGTATTTTTGAAAACAGAGTTTTTCTTCATTCGTTTTAAAAATAAATCTCGTCCACACAAGCATGGTTTAAAAAAAATCTCTGTGGTGTCAAGAGCATGCCAAACCAACAGGTGATGATATAACCCTAATTGTAAAGCCATGTTGGCCAATCAGAACCCTAAAAAAGGCTTACCGTATATACCCGAATATAAGACGACCCTGAATATAAGACGACCCCCCCATTTTCCAGATTTATTTTTGGGGACAAAAATATTTTTGGGAAAAAAATCTGGTTTTCAACAGAAAATAATTTTATTTGAAAATTCTAGTGATAATTCATTGAAAAAAACAACATCTTTTTAACACAATTCATTAAATGTGCTATAATGTAATACATGTACTGTAATAAATCCAAAAATGACGCCAATGCCTCATCAGATATTAAGGAAACATGTTAAGCTGAAATACTATATTTTCTGAAGACAGTGCTAATGTCAGTATTTTTTCTTTTGGAAAAGTACGTTCAGACACGGAATTTATGTTTATGTTTTGGCCTGTGTGTTGTTATCAACTGCCCATTTTGACAGCACGAACGGATTGCCAGGCATACCTGTAAAAACGTGAACCCAGCGCGCTACAGCCATGGAAGCAGCAAACAAACGAACGAGATCATAGAGATTCTAGACAACCTAAAAAAACTATGCATGTTTCTAAACGGTTCCATGACCATAGACGTAGTAAAACACTGTTCGCTTGTCATGATTGCGCTGATCTTGTTCGTCACATTAGTTTCGATTCTGGGAGTAGCTACTCATTTTTTAACGCTGGCTGTCCGTTTTACATATAGCACATTTAAATATTTGGATTAATTTGTCACAAAATAAAGTGCACTCTGTCAATGAGTTCAGAAATGAATGATATAACTGTTTCGAACGTGTTGGTTTATTTGACCAACTTTTGAAGCACTTTTCTCAAGATGATCTCTTGATCTCTCCATGGCGGCAATTTATTGTTTATTTAATTTATAACACTGTCATTAATTAGACTATTTTGTTTGCGCCCTCTGCTGTTTCCCCCTGCTTTCTCCGTTTTCCCAGTGATTTTGTCTATTTTGCGAATATAAGACGACCCCCAACTTTTCAGCCTATTTTTAGGACAAAAACCTCGTCTTATATTCTGGTATATACGGTATTACCTGTTCCGGTAGTTCTCGTCCAAAACCGGCGAGGTCTGTGTCGTGGGAGAGTAGCGTAGTCATAAGCAGTGACCTGAGTAGTATTGCATTCTGACGCCACTGCTCAGCAATATAATATGATAACTGTGCATGTATCGGTATAGCCTACATGTTATAAGCCCTATTAGCATAGTTATTAGCAGCGATATTTTGGCTACGTCCGCCATTGGCTCTCTTAATTTTTTTATTTTGCACAAACTCTCCTCATGTAAACAATGGAGGCGTACAATCTGACGTTAAACAGAGATAACAGCGCGCACTCGGACCGTCCACACGACAACACTGTAACCAGAGTAAAAAAAAAAAACTTGGTTTCATTGACCTGATACAGTGTTTTCGTGTGGACAAATGACAACCGCGTAGAAAAAAACGGCGGTTTTGAAAATACCCATGTTCGTGTGGAGGGGGCCTTGAACTCCCTTTGGCCAGACCTGCATTGATGGGCAGTTAGCTATAGTCATTGTTACAAAACACCCAATCCCCCACGTGCTGATTACATGAAACCAGCTGTTCCCTATCGAATAAACTTGTTATTCAACGTGTTAGGTATGGTTTAGCTCCTATTCGAATTCCAATGGTCTCTATAATAATTCAAAAAAGGTTTCTATAATTGAACAAGTGACATTAGATTAAATTACTATCTTGTCTCTAAAATAGCTAGGCATCATGTATTTTTAAACATAAAAAACGAAGTCTGCTGTGTATATAGCAAATCTTTCATCGTAAGAATAATGTGTTGTGGAATAAAGTCAGGCTATTTTTGTAGAAATGAGTAACCTAACGCAGTAGTTTCTCAATTCAAGTAATTCATTACTACATTTAAAATGAGACAACTTGTTATATTAATATGATTTCCCCTATTCTGTTTTTGAAACACAAGTTGGCATAAGTCTTGTCATCTGTTATTTTCTTTAAATCCGTCTCATTCGTTTACGCCACGCTGATCTAAAAAGGAGAAAGGTCTCGCGTATGAACGGAAATGCATTTGCGGATTGGGGGGTAGCGAAATTGGAAACGTACATAATAACAGTTGAAAATAATTTGGGATGGGCCGATACCAGTACTTGGTATCGGGCCCGATACTGGGCGCAAGTACTCGTACTTGTGTACTTGTACTTGTGAAAAAGGCCCGATACTCCAAGCCAATACTTCCTCCACATTGAATGTGATGCACATAAATGTTTCAATGGAAATGTGGAGCTATTCCAGCCCTATGCATATATTTCATATTGATGATAATGACAGTCTACTTCCTCATTCAGAGCCCATGCTTATAAAGCTGTACAACTGTATTTTTTGCTATTTAAAAAAGAAAAGCGATTTAAATGTGATAATGCTTCCCTGCAATATGAGGTTGCACACAAAATCACTGCCTAAAATGCATAATCATTCCAAAGACAGAGCCACGCGTTATCTATAAAAAAAACTATTTTCCTCAGCATTTGTCCAGTAGAGTTCAAATGGCGAAATACGAAATCGTTTTTCTCATTGCTATTTTCATGTAGCCTAATATTTGTAAAATTTTAGGTAAAAAATATTAGAATCCTCAAGGAGGAAATGCTCAAATTTAAGTACAGGAACGAAGGACTTAAGTTATTAGGCTATTCGGTGCATACTGTAACTGTACAAAATGGCATGAGGAACGCCCCGGACCTAAGCCTCTGAAAACCACTTACAGGAAGGAAAATATAGAAATTTACTTTTCTATATTCGAATTGGCTGATCAACATCTAAGAAATAGCAGATTTTAGCTTGATAAATGTGACATTTGGCATAGTTCTTAAAAGTACTCATCGGTACTCGTATTGGCAAGTACCCAAAAAGAAATACTCTGTACTTGTACTCGTTCCACAAAAAGTGGTATCGGCCCATCCCTAAAAATAATTAGCCTGGAAAAATCCAGACCCAAATCTGGAGGATATAAGGGTCTGGCATCGAGTAATGAAAATGACCCAGCTCGAGGGGCGGCACCAAGTATCATTTGAAAATCTCACTGTACGCGGTTGGATAACACTATGACCTATCATCATTGGTCTTGCCGTATCAGGTCGGCAAAACAGCAAAAACGTCCTTCTTAAAAAGGAATGATTCGAGCGCAGTCTTCTGTTCCACTTTTAGACAAAGGGCCAAGTCTAACTCGTTCATTGTAGTGGCCAAAGCCGTTTTAAACAACTGGTGTTCATCCATAGCGATCTTACAATGTTTACTAATGACTTTGAGGTCGCAGCACTGTCGTCATCTGTTTAACACGCCTCTGGCACGCCTATATCAGATAGACCGATGTGATTGGTGCAGTGAAGGGCATAGTTAATGAGCAGAATTACTCGGTGCCAGAGTAGTTTAGCCTGGTCCTACCAGACTCTCGTACGTACATTTCATTTGTACAGAGAGTCTGGCCGCTCTCCATTGACAAGCGTTAACTTCCTTGAAGGCGGGTACTTTGTTGAAATTTAAAACTATTGGATCTGCCATAACCAATCACTACTTTTGGTCGTGACGTACTACAACTCAAACTAGCGCAGGACATCAACGTCAATGTTCTCATCCACTCCCTCTGTTCGCTGATTGGACCGATAAAAAATTGTTCTGAGAAAACCCAAGAACATGCCGCAAACCCAGACGTAGTACTGAAGGAAAATGAAGTACGTGAAAGGGCGGAGCCAGGCTAAGAGTAACTTGCTGAGCAAATTTAAATTGTGTAAATAATCGCATTAAACCAACACCTAAATTATCTGATCCAATCTGGCATTGGGCATTGTCAGATTGACGGTACCCACCTAGCCCAATAGCGTGCATGCGCATTTGGGAATCAAGGGATCACTGCATTGCTGTCTTTACTGGGTGTTTTTTATTCACATGAGATGGATTAGGTACTAAATGCCGACTGAAAAAAATGAGCTGCCGGTACTTTTTATATTATTCTACGTAGGGCTGGGCAATATGGCCAAAAAATTATATCACGATATAAAATATATATATATATTTTTTCGATACGATATGTCTGACGATATATTGAAATATATATATATTTATATATATATATATAGGACCTGCTGTGACTTGATTAAATCAAAGTGTATTGTCTGCTGTATAAAGAAATAAAAACAGTATAAAAAATATGGATTGACATTGTTATATTTCTGTTTTAGGTTAGTGCTGCCACTATCACAAATATTCTAACAACTAATCTTTCAACTAATTTTTAGATTGGTCGACTAATCTAAACGACTAATTTTAAAAAGTGTTTGTTTTTTCGTTGTGTCCATTTTATTTTGAACTCAACTGAAGGGCAAAAACATTAAATGTCACCTGTGCCATAAATAATATACATTTTACCAAATAAAAAATTACAAAGTGGGATGTTTTCCACATTCCAAAAATATATTGCACAAAGTTGCAAAGCTCATTAAGTAAGCTGTTCAAAAACATTATGTATTACTCTAAGCACAAGTATATGCATTTCCATTAGGCTATACCATATTAGTCCGAGTCTGTGGACAAGCCTACGACGCTTCGCTTAGCTCCCCCCGCTTAGCTCTGCCTAATAATGAATTGCACTGAAAGCAGGCAGGCACAAAGCTATGCTGCTGCATTTACACTTGCGTGCATGACAGGGTTTAAAACATTACTGCCAAAGTCTAAGTAGCCTGTTTAATATCCAAAGACAGTGTACTTCTAATAAACTGTAGAGACTAGCTTGCCGTTTCATTAATAATCATATACTTAACGTTGCATTTTTCTTTACTGTGATCGCTTTTAAATGGGATAATGCTTCCCTGCAATATGAGGTGATTTGTTGCACACAGAATCACAGCCTAAAATGCACGGAGCCACACGTGCATATTATTGAAAAACACTGTAGAATCACAACTCCATTTTCCTCAAAGCAATTCTCCAGTAGAGTTGAAATGGCAAAATTCGAAATCGGTGTTCTCATTGCTGTTTTCATGTTTTCATAGCCTAATATTTGTAAGAAATTATATTATAATCCTAAAGGAAATGCGCACATTTAAGTTTGCACATTTAAGTACAGGAACGAAGGATGCTCATAAGTTATTAGGCTAGTCGCTTCATACTGTTTCTGTAGAAAACGGCATGAGGAACGCCCCATAACAAGCTCTAAAAGCCCCCTTCAGGAAGGAAAGACAAATATCAATAGTTTGCAATCAGTGGCGGGCCGTGCATTTTAAACCTAGGCCTTCACTATCTTCCCAAAATGAAAACGCATTATAATAACCTCACAATGACATTCTAGGGCTATAGGTTATTGTCATTCGGCATATAATGCACCCCATATTCATAGTAAAGATAAGTTTATTCCACTCGATAAAGGTTATTTAACACGAGGCCCAACACCTATGAGACTTACAATACACTAATTGACCCGACATGACTGAAACCATAAGAATGTAACACTACGCATTATCAAACGCACATCGAGGTTTACCACGCACACTCAAATGCACAGCCCACGACCCCTGAATCTGAAACACAGACCTTATATATACGATCTGCACATGCTTCACACCAGTAGTGATCTAAAACAAGCAGTAATAATTAACAAGTATTAACAGGTCTGGCCCCAGGATGAAGTGTGTCTGTTTATCTCCCCCTGCATGAATACAAATACAGTACATGCACTTATAAGCCCCGTTAAGAACCTTTGAGTCTAGGGATGGGCCGATACCACT
>JACXGM010039101.1:0-10662 GCA_016801145.1 Umbra pygmaea
TATAATAAATAGACAGAGTCATTGTCGCTAGCATCGTGAGCCCGGTGTGCGACAGTAATAATCATCCGTGCGGAACCACCGTGCGCGATACAACGTTGGTAACATTGATTAAACGAAGACTCGAGTCAAGTCATTTTGTTTCGACATATTTTTGTAATCGAGTTATTCGAGTTATTCGAGGAATCGTTTCAGCCCTAATAATTTGATGAACACAATAACATGAACAATGGTGTGTTGATAAAATTACTCTGAATAATGTTATTCACAAAAACTCACAGGCTGAACTGCCTGAGCTAGGTTATTCCCTGTCAGACAGTTAGGAGGGTGAGTTTTCATTAAGATCACTTTGAACAATTGTTATTAAGAATATTTCGATTAACATAAAAGCTCTAGTATATACTAGATTCAAATTTCCTTTGTTTGGGCAGACAGAATGTAGCTGATGTCAAGCCATTATGGCAAGACCTGTGCGCACGTGCATCAACCCTGAAAGAAAGGGTAAGCCCATCCTGTTTCGTAGGTCATCTTTCAGCAGTGTGACTTGAGAAAATCCTCTTTCAACTGGAGCATTGGATATGGGAAAGGTGAGCATTTTTATAGCACCAGAAGTCAATGAGTCAATGGCCAGGTTGTTTTATAAAACCTGCGGAGGCAAAATTAGTGTGTTTGAAGTGCGGGTGGCGCCGGCGTGTGACGTGAGCTGAAGGTATTGGGAATGTCTGTTGTGAGTTTAGGGGGCACATCAGCCAGAGCTGTAGTGGGTGTGTGTGTGAGTGATTGATTGAGACTGCCTGCTGAACAGAGGGTCGCAGGAAGAAGGATCTGATGTGCCGGTGTTTCAGCTACAAACCCCGCGGAACTGATCCTATACCAGACCAATTTTTATCCACCCGCCCAAACCTTTTTTTGCCCACAACACAGATTGCAAAACCACCCAATTGGGCGGGAAACCACCAAATCTGGCAACCCTGCAGCTAGAAATCCCAAAGATTGGGCCAGTTCAGTGTGTCAATTAAGAAATCCACCAATGCAGGCGCAGTTTTAGCAGGGGGCAAACACGCTCGCCTGGCAACACTATATTATGTCTGCAACACAAACTCTGATTTGTCCTTTCAGAACAATAACGCTTGTAATTCATTACAATGATCATTGTTAGTTCATTGCATAGATACTGGGTATATGTTCTTGTGTTGCTAAAAATAGTCTATTGTTAGAAAAACAGACTCTAGTGAATGTTTTTCAAATGTAATCGTGTTTTCACATGAGACACTGACAATATATTCAATCAATTTCTGTGTACAATGTACAGTATTTGTTACTGTTTTCAATGAAACGTTGTAATTGATAACATGTTAAAATGTTCTTTGCAATCATATACTCTTGTTTCTTCACACACAATACAATTGCATTTGGTTACAATTCACAAGCTTTGTAATGACTTCACAATGATTATTGAAATGAATTAAAATAAGCGCTATTATTCTGAAAGGACAAATCAGAGTTTGTGTTGCCGACATAACATAGTGTTGCCAGGCAAACACGTTTGGCCCCTGCTAGAACCATGCCTGAACCAATGGGCTGCTGAGCTATGTGTTAGATGGGCTGTGTCTGTCAGAAAATAAAACCTAGCCAATTTGTGATATTTTTGACTAAAGTGTTTTGGGCCAGCAGCCCAGTGTAAATTTGAAAAAACAATGGGCCGCAGATCTAGGCCTTATCATTATGGAATCAGATTTGTGCCAATAATATCAAACAAAACTTTTTGAATATCAAACAAAAATTACTAACTCAATTAAAGTTTCGCTTCCAGCTTTCTCGTTTACGCTTCCAAAATTTTTGATTGCAATTCTGGCACAAACCTCTCGCGGGAGTGGGCCTTACAAGGGTGCATCCCCATTGGCTAAAGAGATTTTAAGCGATAGTTCCGTTCCGTGCCTTCATCCACGCAATGGGGCTTGCAGCGGCCAATAGGCGATGGGCCGGACCTCGAAATTACGAATTTAATACTTACCTCACCGCTGTGTACAATATGTTTTGCTGAGGTCATGTAAAAAAATCGTATAAGTACTACAGACATCGTTTCCAACTTTGTTCTTTGCACATTTGGACGCAAAATTTCCTCAAAACCATTACTTTTTTAAACCGGCAAATAAACAGGACTACTAATCATAACGTTAGAAATCACCCCGCTTCCATGACAACCAAAGTAAATAATGATCAAATATTTTAGAGCGGAGCCAATTGAATCCTTGTGATGGCCAGGAAGCTGTGTTCTTGAGAATTAAATCAATTTCAGTGGTGAGATGTAGAGTTTTGTCTTTCTATTCTAGGGTTCAAAATTTACTTTTTCATCTATACCAGCCAAACAGCTAGTGAATGTTCAAATTTTACCAGCCACTCAATAGATAACAATTGTTTTTTTGGCTGGTGACTGAAGCAAATCTAACAAACTACCTGTATATTTTATCAGCATTTGGCTGGTAAATGGTGCTAATTTTGAACCCTGATTCTAACCCATCAAGAAAATGTACAACACACAATGTATGCAATATATCTTATAAGTATCAAACGGCTCATGCTAGTAATACTGAGGTAAAAATTAGGTGTTGTATCCACTTAGCTTCAAGTGTAAAAAGCCCTGTGTAACCCCCTTTTCCCAGACAGGTTGGGCAAAGTCTGTGCAATGTACACACCTATGCGTGAAGCTGCAAACCATAGACAGTACAGTAGCTGAAAAAGCCATATTGGCATTTAACTTAAACTCAGAAGACGTCCAAGACGTGCCGGCTAATTTTTGATTTCACAGAGAATGTTACATGCTCTTCACCAACAAAGAACACATGTAAAGAGCTTGCAAGAGAGAAAAGGCAGCTAATAACAGTGAAGGTTTGTATCAAATGTATATTTTTTTCAAATTCTTTATTATAGAGGTCAGTCTGTCTAACAGGGTTTGTATATGTATGTGAGAGGAAGATCGATGCAGATGAGCTTTATTGAGATGTATCCTAGCCTTAGAAGCTACTATGAAAGAGAACAAACTCTTGTAAACTGTATGTAGAATATACAGTATAATAGCCAAGAAAAAGATAACAGAACTGTACACCCTGGGATTCCAGTGCCCGAAACAAGTTTTTGGGCTTTCTTGGGCTGGTTCTGTTGGTGGTGTCGATGGGTCATCTGTAATGTGGATACTAAGCAACTCCGTGACCTTGACCTGCTCCATCATGTTGCTGTTGATGTGACGATAGTCAACGATCACCTCTGTATTTATTTGGGTGTTGAGAGAGATGATGTTGTCCTGTCCGTGTCTGTGTGTTAGATAAACAACTGCATTATATTCAGATGAATAAATACAGACAGTAGACATTACCAGAGAATTAAAAATCTAATTATTTAATCTTGACATTTGTATTAAAATGCTAGCCATCTTAAACGAGCTTGACAGAAAAACTACACTTCTGACCACAACTAATTTTGTTAAATAGTTCCAAAACAGCCATCTCAACTAAAATATTTTTCCACCATATTCCATCTTATACCTGTTCTGTTATGTAGTGGAAGCCCAACCACTGACAGATGTAGCTGAACAACTGCAGGTCAATGATGAGTGTCTCCAAGGTCCGGATTCTGCGCTCTGCATTAGATGATGGCCCCTAACTGTCATCTTCTCCCCATAGAACAATAGGCTACATTGTGGCCACATTATAGGATAACTGGCAATGCAGTCACAGGTAGGCCAGTATATGGTCTATTATAACATTATGATACATCACAATTTCACTGAGGCATAAGATTGTGTCTATCACAACATCACCTGCAAGAGGATGGCTTGTAAGATACAATGTTAGCACTGATAAAAAGGTTCATTTTCACTCTTCAGCAAGGTTTCACTCCTGGTTCTGAGGCTGCCACAGCAGCTGTACAGAACATTTTAAGAATTATAAACAGTTCATTGGGCAATGCCAGCCCAACAGAGAGCAAAGAGCAGTCAGGGGCAGAGTTCGGGGCAGCGCCTGAACATGGACCAGGAAATGGCCAGGTTTAACATTTTTAAATCATGGTTATAAAAAACAACTGTGTATGTAACACTAATGATTTCAGTGTATAACATTTTATAATTGTAATGGTTCTCAAAAATAATTAATTTAAATAACTGATTGTCCTTATTTCAATACACTTTATAGTACTGTTTACTTACTGTAAAACATTTTGCAGGTCTTACCCTGGATTTTTTAGGCGGGGTTTAAAGCGCAGCTCTACGCCCTACTCAAAGCGCAGCATATACTGGCCTACCTGTGTCTGCATCGCCAGTTATCCTATTCCTGGTCAGGACCCACAATGTTATTGTTCTATGGGGAGAAGATGACAGTTAAGATAACGTTACCAATGGGACAGCTCCATACAGCGTTATTCATGCTACTGTGACACTGACAAGCTCATTCTGGTGAAACATTCAATCTTCTTCTCGTTAGAAGTCCTGAAATACAGTTACGAAATGCTCATTTCGGGTAATTTTCCTGACTGACAACCGGAACTCGTTAACCGATTATTAACCGTTAACTGATAAGATTATAAGATTCAATTGGCTTTAAATAAAAAATTAAATTGACGAGTGTCTGTATCCCGTTAAATATACCAAAAAAATGTTTTTAAGGATTTGTTTTAATGTCTAAACAGCATACAGAACAGATCAACAACAGCTGCCGGGTGCACCAGCTTTGGGTATAAGTTCACTCTGGTGCAAAGTCCTCACTAAACGATTTGATGAAACTAGTTAGTTTCATACTAAAGCTGTGTCGATGTTTGGTTTCACCAAACTACACAGGCGCAAAGTCCACACCAACCAAAATATTGTCGCAGAAAATTTGTCGTACATGTTTTCACTTTCTGTTTTCAATCAAAGGGAAGTAGCCTTGATGCAGTGTTTACGGAGTTGTCAAATTATAGAATGAAAACAGTCGGTGACAATCTGGAACAATGTTGTTGCTTACAGGAGGCCTACTGCAAATAAGGGCTATATTTCATTAACACAAAACAAAATGTTGATAACGCTTGCTATGCGTTATACTAACTTAACAATATCTGCCGAGCGCACCCATTTCATTGAAATTACCATTACGGTCCTCTCCGAAAATAAAGTGTGTGTTGTCAATCACTGTGTATGTTGTTTTTAAGGTAACATTATTTTGTCGGCTATAATGCATCAGGAGCATGATGAATTATAGCCGATAAAATAATATATGCTTCCAATACGATAGCGTTATACATTTCTGTACATGAAAAAATGAAAGCGCAAGTTAATATCACAGTCATCATAAATGTCCAAGGGTTGTCATTTTAAATGAAGAACGCGTTGCAGACGCAAAACAGGCAGCCGGTATATTTCGCTCCTCATTACCTATATCTCCCCACCTTTCAAAACGAAGCACCAGGCTCTGGTTGCGCGTGTCAACGCGCCACGTGATTTAACTAATATAGGCTATATATACACGTTTAACTGATAGTATTAATCGTCAAATTTTTCACTTTTGGTTAACGGTTAAACGGTCAATATGAGCATCCCTAACAGTTACAGTCAAAAGTGTCCCCTTTCCTGGCATTGATTAAACTTGTCATCTCGTACTGACAGCGCTCGTTAACGGCTTCAGAAAAGTGAGTTAACGTTACCGAACTGTCTTTATTTAGCGACCTCCATATTAATCAAAATGCTATTTAAAGCTACGATCATGTCTCTGCATGTTACAACTATAAACTAAGATATTACTTAAATGTAATAACGTTTACAGTTGCACACACATTAGCTAACATTAACGATATTGAAACTTATATTTGACTTAATTCTAACTTAACATGACAACAAAACACAACATCTATTAACGTTACAGCACAGATACCATACATATACATTGCTTACATTTTATTAATCTTTTTTTAATTCCAGTAGTTTGTTTTGGTTGAGTGAAATTTCTCTGTCGGTGTATCAGCTGTCATAACAGGACACACTTGGCCACTGCAATCCCCATTGCGTGGATGAATGCACGGAACAACTTCCGGGGCACGGAACTATCGCTTAAAATCTCTTTAGCCAATGGGGATGCACCCTTGTAAGGCCCCCCCTCGCGAGAGGTTTGTGCCAGAATTGCAATCAAAAAGTTTGGAAGCGTAAACGAGAATGCTGGGAGCGAAACTGCAAACGTGATAGAGAGAGCAAAAGACTGATCATTGTGAAAGAAATAGTAGGAACTGTAAACAAAATTACAAGTTATGAAACAAATAAAAGACCAATGTTTACAGCTATAAAAATGTATTGTTTGCAAGTTTTAAGTTTTGGTTTTGAGATGAATTTTTTTTTATTGAGTTTGTGATTTTTTTTGATATTCAAAATGTTTTGTTTGATATTATTGGTACAAATCTGATTCCATATATCATCTGGTTGATGGGCCGGAAAACTTTTTTTTTTAAAGAATTTAACAGATGGGTCGGCCCAAAATGAGCGTCAGCCCACCGGGAAAGTGTCCGGTATGCCAGATGCCCAGTCTGCCCCTGTGTTGCAATGTGTGTTGTGCTTTTAAAGGTTTGTGTTTAATTTGCGCATATCCCCAACATATTAAAATATGAGATGTATAGCAATGTAGTAAACTAATTGATATAACATGAAGCTCTACTGAAATACCTTTTGAAAATGCAGGAATAGGTATTGCGTAACTCAGTGCACCCTGGGTAACGGAGTTTAGTGCTTCCCAGGAAAAAGTAGGTTTGATAGTGGTTAATGGCCATTTAAATCAAGAGCTAAACTTCATTACCCAGAGTTTATTAAGTGAAATGCAGAAGACTATAGGCCGTCCAAGTCTCAGACGGGCCCATCAGTGGAGATTGACAATGAAGCGTACCCGGAGTTAATGAGATTTGCTGATATGGAACAAAGTCTCCTGGTGTGCTACATCGTAAAACAAATATCTCCAGTTACTGCATAACGTTGATTAGGCTACCGGCTACTGAATGTCTTATAATGATTTTGTTACGTATCCTTGCACATTTGTAAGTGGGTATACGGAATTCCTTGACATTTTCTAGTGGGTATACGGCGTATACCTGTGTATCATGTAGACTACACCACTGTCCATGAGGCCAAATATTTCTGCTTGGTGTAAATAATGGCTAAATAAGGACTATGCAATATTGTACAGACTTTTTTCATCAAATGAAGAAAAACGATTTATTTACTGAATGTTTTGTTAATAAAGAGCTATTGAGATTTGAAGAGCTGAATGTCTGTTCAATGTCCAACATGGAAGTTGTTGTAACTGAAAACCCGCCTTGATGAGAGGTCTGACAGATTGCATTTTCATGATCAAATTTTATCATAGACAGTATAAATGAATGGACAAACAGACGCCATTTATCAAAGACAGTATAAATTAATGGACAAACAGACGCCATTCATTCCTATGGAGAGCAAGTGAAGTCAATTAGAAGTACTTTTTCAGTGGTCGCCGAGCTTACTGCGCAGCTTTAAGCGGAGCGCGATGCCGTAGATGTGACGTGTGCATTGTCTCTAAAAGTTGTATATCTTCTTGTAGCCGTGCCAAGAGAAATCTGAATCATTATGCATCTTGCCTGTTGCAGAGACTGAGAGCACGAGTAGGACGTATTTCCAATCCATCAAAATGTTGCTGAAATATGTTGTTCTGATGCTTTTCATGGACTCTATGGGCTTCTCTCTTGACTGTATGCCTCCACGTCCACCGATGCCTGCGGGCTTCTCCTGGCCTATATGGTCATTTCTGTACTGTGTGACAGAAAGTTGAGTTTTATACATTGTGCTGTTTCTTTAGAAATAAACTATGGACAAATAGAGTCTGAACACTTCAGTGACCCTAAAATGAATGGGAGTCTATGGAATGCTAACGTGAGGTGATAGCCTGGTAGCATCAGAATCCACCCAGGGCTGCTTCAACTTCCGGGTCCAAGCCTCCACCCTTGATTTTTGTTCCTAAGAGTGTGGTGACTTGAAAATAGAGATGCAATGGACCGGAGGCGTTGTTTAGCTTATTGCACTTCAATATTGTCCACTGCACTCAACTATTTGAAAATGAGATATCAAATGCCATTTTAATTTCAATTTTCAAATAATTAGAAAGTGCATTTTAATTTTACTTAACACTTAAATAAAACTTGCACAAATGGAAAATGAGGCTACATTGTTTATATTGCAACTTAGTTTTCAGAATTATATTACCATTTGTCCACTGTAAAGCAGGTACGTCTTTGCTTTGGAAATGAAATGTTAAAACGTTATTCCATTTCAATTTTAATATTGTCATAGAACACTCATATGATTATGTGAAAATTCAAATGCAATTTGGATTATTGCATTTTTATTTGAAAATTGTCTCAAATAACACTTACATATACTGAAAATGATAATGCATTTGTGAAAAAGCATTATCATTAGAATATAGTCCCCTATGGGCTTCCATATTTTGTTTATAATTACGAATAATTTTAATTTTATGACACTTTTCTCTTAATGAATTCCGGAGGTGTATTTTGAAATTTCGTGACCCGGAAGTTAATTTTTAGTGTGGCCAACAAGGTTCACTCTTTATTAAAGCGTATCTCTTGTCAAAATGCAACCTAATGTCTTTTTTCATGTACTTGAGTTAAACTATCTTTTAAAAGAATAATTAGGACAGAAACGCAACTTTTAAGATTTTCCTTATTTTTGGTTTCGTTCAAATCGCCTTTTGAATGGGAGGGATAGGGGCACTACTATGATAGCATCAAAATCACTATTTTTAAAAACACTAAGAAGGCTCAACACAACAAGAAACTTTGCTCGAAGTATCACCAGAAGCTGTACACATGAACGTGAGCATTGAGAACATTGTTTGTGTGCACAGAGTTTACTAAAACTTATTGACATTTTAAAAGGCTTTTTAGAACAAAAAGCGATTTTAAAAGAATGTAACACCCAACAGTGTGTATTTTCTTTGCCTCCCCTTTCGAATGAAACATTAAAATAACTAGACAAAAAACTATATCCTGAGAAAAGTTGATTTTGAGGGGTATAGCTCCATAGAGCTCCACTCATTACTCACCCGTGAGCACCCTCTTATGGAACCAGAGTGGAACTGCAACCAGTTCCGAAGCCGGAAGTTTTCAGAGAGTGGACATTCTCCCCTTATTAGGCTATGTTCAGACCGAATGTGATTTGAGTGTGAAATTTGCTTCCATCGCGTCTAGTTGGATGCTTGAACAATTTGAATCTATAACAAATTGAGTTCATATCATATCACGTGATTTCATCAAGTGACAGCAGCAAGCAGGCTCCTGATTGGTTACCGCGGCGCGAACAGACGCAGAAGTTCAGATTTTTCAACTCGGGCGTCAGACGCCAATCTGCTTCAAATGTGTGAATGCACAAAAAGCACCAAATGAAATCACTCGCGCGTAACGGGTGTGTTGCACCAGAAGCTCAATTCGCCTGTAAACTTGTCTATCACGCCACAGACCCTTCAGACGCTCGTAAACGCGTCTTTACATTGACTTAACATGGAAATCACTCACTCCAGACGCTCAATTCGCATTCAGTCTGAACGTAGCATCAGCCATTATCTGGTACAAGTCTGCATTGGCTGCATTTATTCGACCTTGAAACAATATTTTTTATCCACATTTTAAGGACATAAGTGTAATTGGAAAAAATAAAGATTTGTTAATTGCTTCATATAGCGTTTTGTGAATAATCATGAATACATTCAGTTTTATGACACTTCCCTTACTTAATAGCGAACCTCTATTTTGAAATGTTCTAACCAGGAAGTACTTTTTTATTATTGGCAAAAAGATACAAGCGCTATTAAACCACACCGAAGAAGAAGCCTGAAAATGCCGCCACTGCACTCTTTTCATGTGTTTATAAATGAGCGGTTAATTGCGGTTGCTGCTGAGATTTTTGGGGCATTTGAGAAAATGGTAGCCGAGTACCAGGAGGAGAATAATCATCTACGTAGACTGCTGAGGATCACGCCACAGTTACAGCTACGTAAAATAGGTGCGTATGTAGATTTAGTAAGAACTAGTAATGCTTTGACCGGAACTAGGGTACCGCCACATTTTCAGTTAGCAATAAGTAATGCACATAGCAGACGTGCATGGTGTGGTTTGCGCGAGCAAGGTTGCACATTACTGAGAGAGGAAAACAAGTGTTGCGAGCAGAAAAGTTGTTGTTACCGTACACTTTGGATAACGCAAACAAAATTCTCAATTCCGAGAGTCAAGAGAACTCCATTAACTTGCGATAAGGAATTCACTACGTTGCTCACAAGCTGAGAGCTATGTAATCAGGGTTGCCAGGTCAAACATAAATTTCTAGCCCAATGACTACTCAAAAACCGCCCAAAATGCCTTAAAACTAGCCCAATTTGTTTACGTTGCCACAGAGTAAAAAAATCCAATACTTTTTCCACAATGTACATATAAATGTGATTTTTTTTACCCTATTCTCTTAATTTCATATACTGTCATTGACTACTCTCCCTCTCTTTCATACACACCACGCAGTAGCTCCTCTCATACCTGGCACAGGCTGCACCATACAGCATAGCTCACATTTATTTATTTAAAGGAAAATGCTGCAGATGTGGTTGTTCAAAAAAT
>JACXGM010039102.1:0-10686 GCA_016801145.1 Umbra pygmaea
AGACTTGATATCACCGGCTATGATGAACCCACATGGACAGTTCACCCAGCTTTCTTAGCAGCAGAACTCCCTCTTTCCCTTGTTATCAACCATTACTTTCTATCATGTATGGTCCAGAAAGTATGACATTGAGAGTTCATTATGCATCAGTGAAACATTGGGTCGGCCATTTTGCATTGGAGTTTTTAGTGCTTATCACCCTATAGGGATGCAAGTATAAGAAATATGTATACCGAAAGCCATGTCAGTCTGACTTATTGTTGATTTTAAGATGATTTTTATAGGTTTTGGCAAATGTTCACTGTACAGAAAAATCCAAGATGGCGGACTTTATGGGTTCCTGAGGCTTTTTTGATCATCCTGACGAATAAGGCAGGCACACAATGTTTCAGCACTATATGTCAAATGGGGTGAAAATGGAAGCATGTTGAAATTAATAAATTAAGGAAAAACATACCCAGGTTTGAGACTTGATATTACCGGCTGTGATGAACCCACATGGACAGTTCACCCAACATTCTTTGCAGCAGAACTCCCTCTTTCCCATGTTATCATTCATTACTTTCTATCATGTATGGTTCAGGAAATATGACACTATAATGTCATTATTCATCAATAAAACATGTGTCGGCCATTTTGTATTGTATGTCTTAGTCCATATCACCATTAAGGAAGGCATATATGAGACACCTGTATGCCAAAGCGCAAGTCAATCAGACTTTTTGTTGATTTTAAGATGATTTTTATATTTGTGGTCAAATGGTCATTTATGGGCAAAAGTGACCAAACTTTGAGAGTCTATCACAGTCTGTGATGAACCCACATGGACAACCCACACCTTATTCTTTGCAGTGGAACTTCCTCTTTCGATTGTTACCAACCATTACTTTCTATCATGTATGGATCAGCAGCTATGACATTGTGAGGTCAGCATGTATCAGTGAACCATCGGGTCGGCCATTTTGTCTGCCATTTTGCATCGTATTTCTTAGTGCTTATCACCCTATAGGAAGGCACGTATGGGACACCTAAATATCAAATTGCAGGTCAATCGGACCTATGGTTGATTTTAAGTTAATTTTTATAGGTTTTGTCAAATTTTCACTGTACAGAAAAATCCAAGATGGCGGACTTTATGGGTTCTTGAGGCAAATTTGTTTCATGAGGAATGACATAAGTACACCAAAGGGCATGTCTCTACGCCAAACGGGGTACGAATGGCAGCTTTTTCGTCGAGCCTTTTTGCGATACTTATTATAGTACGGAGTACCCCTAATAATACTGACAATTACAATAGGGTTACTCCTGACAGAGTACCCCTAATAATAATACAGACAATTACAATAGGGTTACTCCTGACGGAGTACCCCTAATAATAATAATACCGACAATTACAATAGGGTTACTCCTGACGGAGTACCCCTAATAATACTAACGATTACAATAGGGTTACTCCTGACGGAGTACCCCTAATAATACCGACAATTACAATAGGGTTACTCCTGACGGAGTACCCCTAATAATACTGACGATTACAATAGGGTTACTCCTGACGGAGTACCCCTAATAATACTGACAATTACAATAGGGTTACTCCTGACTGAGTACCCCTAATAATACTAACAATTACAATAGGGTTACTCCTGACGGAGTACCCCTAATAATAATAATAATACAGACAATTACAATAGGGTTACTCCTGACGGAGTACCCCTAATAATACCGACAATTACAATAGGGTTACTCCTGACGGAGTACCCCTAATAATACCGACAATTACAATAGGGTTACTCCTGACAGAGTACCCCTAATAATAATAACCATTCAACACAAAAACAATAGGGTTCTACCACTTCGTGGTTGAACCCTAATAATAATAATAACCATTCAACACAAAAACAATAGGTTTCTACCACTTCGTGGTTGACGCCTAATTACATCCCAAAACATACAGTTTCCAACAAAATACATTACTAGACAAATAACAAAACTCTACCATCTAGTGGACTGAAATATTTGTCAATAAATAATAAGTAATCGTATAATAAAATATTAATACTTGGTGTATAATAGTGCCATGGAAAATATTGCAATACTATGCTGTATCACTTATTATAACACACACATATAAATGCAAATGTTTAAGATACCTGATTTGCACGTTTCTACATTTTCTACCGTACAAGTAGTTTTTCTACAGAACACCAGGACGGGAGCGAAAACCCTTGAAACAGAACTGTTTTGCAAACTTTTTTACGGGTGTTGCAATTCTGTAATTTAAGTGTGCAGTTTGGCAATGTGGTGCAGCCTTAGTTTGTGGATGACAGACACAACTAATGATGAGCAAAAAATGATGGTTGTCAATTCCAAACTGTTTTTCCTGAATGTGCTCCTTAAGAAACACATCCTCTGACCCAATCTCAGCCCGGACAAACTGATTGACCATAGACACTTTTACAGCTTGCCCAGATGATGACTCAGCTGCTCTGACCACCTTCACTGTACCTTCAGAAGGAATCATCCAACCCTCCCTTGTTTTTTAGTGTAAGCAAGTGGTAGCTTTGCTCAAATGATGTGGGTACAGCATCAGTCACCAAGCTCCCACGGCACTCACCGCAGGACAACTTTCTTAAACTCTAACAACAAATCCTGAGATGTATACAAGGGCATTGTCCACAAGGCCACCAAAGCGTGTTGGTAGGTAGCTGTGGTCGATCACAACTGCAGCGATGTCTGCAAAAAGGGGAAGGAAGCTCTTCAGTTTCTTCTGCTGGCAGAGCAGACGACATCTCAACAGCTGACAGGGACACAGTCTCCTCCTGTACCACCACGTTGCCTGAGGTGCTAGGAGAGACACCACATCGAACCATCAAACAGCGTAAAATGCCCTGGAACTGGCCTGCAGAAGGATTGTTATTCCAGCCCCCTAAAACAAAAGCACACGCACAACACTTAACGTGAAAGTTTGTAGATTTTCAACCGGCTGTGTCATGCAGCACAGCAAATACATACAGATGATTAGCATCTGTTCTACCTTCATACCTCCAGTGCCACAAGTCCACCGAATACAGATATTTGCTCTTTTCAAATGACAGCGACGTATATAAAGACAATGAACTCATGAAATTCCTACCTGAGGCCCTGATTGAATTGAAGAGGAGCTCCAAGGGATCCTGGCTCAATCGATACGTGCAGATGTATCGCTGAAACTAGCTGTTCAGGAATCATCAACATCAGGGTGTCAATATTGATAAACCCCATGACAGACAGGTACCTTCAAAAGAATATATTTTGTCAATTTGATCATGGCAAACCAAGATACCCTCTAGAGAGCACCAAGTTATATTGTTGTTGAAAGTTGTAAATTTACTTTTCCACAAATTTTCCACCTTTTTTTCTAGTCCATCTAAGATATTGTATACTGTAGAATGAATGGGTTCTTGGCTCTTTAGAGGAGTATGTAGTGTCAGGGTCCTTGAAATAAATGATTTACCTTAACGACAATAAAGCAAATAGGAACAATATTAGAACAGAGCTGGGAAAGCAAAAAATATGAACTAGGGTTGCAACAATCTGTTTCATAGTTAACTGTCACTTTTCATACCATGGTTATCACTCGCTTATTTGTACATTTGCTTATTTACTATATGTAATACCATATAGCGTGATAATTTTATCATAACATGAAAATCTCACATCGTTGCAACCCTTATATGAACACAGTGCCATACATACCATGTGACACTTGTATGAACTGAAACACTGAACATAAAATAATCCAAACAGAAACAAAACAGTGGACAGGAAAAAGTCAGAACAAGATAAGAGAGCATTATATGTACTTATGATGTCATGAACTTATGAACTCAAATGACAAAAAGCTTGATAATAAAAACCTCTTAGATCGGTTGTTAGATGGTTATTTCAGGCTTGGCAAGATCTTTGTTGAGTCAGGTAGTGGTTGATAATGGAATGTTTAATAAGGTACTTGCTTCCTTCTCTACTCTCCTAAAGGAAAGTCTTATCTGACTTGATCCTGAATCTTCTCCCTGTCTGTCTTGAGACAGTCCAACATGTCCTAGAATCCTCCAACAGGCCCCAACTATAGCTATACAACTCTCATCTAGTAATACCATTCTAAACTGTTCAAACTGTATTTAAACATGATTATATAGAATCCACTTCTCAACACGGTGAAGGGGGGTGCCATCTTTCATCACCAAACTGATAAAGTATTCCCTGCCTCTCAACTAGATATCTACATGTTCAGTCCAAGTCAAAGAACCCAGAGGAGCTTTGAACCCTTTAGCACGGAGACTGTTCATTATGTCAAAAATCCTGTCGATTATCAAATGATTAGTAAATGTTTACATTAAGTGAAAGCATATGATCATCACAAATAACACTATCAATTTTTATGAATCATTAATCATGAATCATTTGCAGCATGGTAAGTTAGAATAAGAAACAATTTGTGCATGTTCTATTACCTCGATGAATACAGCAGTTACTTCACAGTGTTTGAACTGGGAGTAGTCAAGGTCCCTTAGTGTGCGTAGAGCCACTGTCACAGAGCGACTCGGTGTCTGCGCAGCCAAGGAATCCTTCATTTTTTGGGAATCAAAATGAACGTGCTTGTCGGTTACCTTGTTGGCAGCATGCAGTCCATCTTTAGCTTGGATATTGTTCATATGAATAATGTACTCCCAGTTGATCTGACCAGTGGTGCTGGTTGTTGGACTGTAAGCCTGCAACATATTCTGTGCCAGCTTCAACATGTGGCAAGCATCCATTAACACAAAGACACATAAAGTTTTTAAGGGCTCAAAAGGGTTTGCCCTTAGCTCGCACCCAAGTTGATTGCACATGTCAAAATTGGAGGCATGCCCATCCATTGTGATACACACCATATTTATGCCACACTGATGCAGTTCCTCCAACGCATGCACAACCAGGACCTTCTGTGTGTGTGGAGGCAGAGCCTTTGTGAGGTAGTAGGCAAACAGAGCCTTCGAGTGGCCTTGTAGACCGACCACCATGAAAACAAGAGCCTCAGTGGCAACATCAGTCTCATTCAGTCCATCCCCCATAACCACATCCTCCAGAAGACCATACATTTTCTGGGTATGAAGATTATTATGGACATGTTTTTTAATTGCCATGGCATCCAACATGAGTGTCACACGTCCATATTTCTCTGGGTCTTCCTCTTTTTTTCTTTTTAACATGTCTAACATCATCATGTTGAGGACAGGCTTTGCATCCGCAGATTTCATCCACCTTTGTAAAATGATAAGTTGTTATCTACTGTATTTGAACCAGTATTATTTTTAATGTGCAATCTACACTGAAAGAATTTGAGAGTTGCATTGTCAGATCTCTGGTCTTTTGTGTACTCATGGCTCTGTTTTGACACCAGGTCTACTGAAATATCTGAAATTCAGGTAGCACAGACTAATTAGTAAGTTCCCTTGAAATAATAACTAGGAAGTCTGACGAATGTGGTAAAATATAAGCATTAGAAATGAATAAGAAATCATTTTATTTTACCTGAGTAGAAATGGAGCTTTTCTTTCAGCTCTTCATTTGAGGTTCTTCCCCTTCAGATCCTCCAGAAGACCAGATACTTTTTTCTTTGCCCTTCGTTGACTGTCTTTGACGTTCCTCATCTCTCGCTCCAGTCGCTCCACCCTAGCCAAGGCTTCACTGAGTCTGGCCTTTTAGCTCAGTGTGAGATGCAGGCAATCCATAGGAGTGGTCGTGGTCCTAGTAGATAGAAAGATGGAAATGGTTTTGAGTTTATAGATCCAATTCACAACTGTCCAGTGCATAGCTGGCCACCATTCTTAATCTCATCACCCCTTCATCCCAATGCCAACATGTGGGTGTGTGAGAGAATGAGAGTGTATGTGTGTGTGCACATTAAACATATTCAACACAGGCATATTGTGTGTATAACTGTGTCCAAAGAGTGTCAAGTGAGGATGAGAGGGAAACACACAAATGTTATTTGATTTTTTTTCATTAGTCTTAGTATTTTTAATCTCATTATTAATTTATGCTTTCGGTAATATTGCTTTTTTATCTCAAGTCAACAAAGCATATTGAATTTAGAGAGAGAGCTTTGAATATCAACAGGACCATTATGCTCACACCTGTTTAGGGCATAGATACTAAAAATACTCACAACATTAGGCAGAGGTTCAGCATCTTTGAAATTTGGAGAACAGTCCACTGACAGGCTCTCTTCAGCTCTCTTTGAGGCTTGTGTCCTGGTTGCCACTGGCTAAAGTGGAAAAAAACATTTCATAATGTAATACACACTATCGAATCCCTTTTGCCTAGTGATACACTTACTTTAGCCTAGTGATGCACTTACTTTAGCCTAGTGATGCACTTACTTTAGCCTAGTGATGCACTTACTTTAGCCTAGTGATGCACTTACTTTAGCCTAGTGATGCACTTACTTTAGCCTAGTGATGCACTTACTTTTTGGAGATGAGTCGGAAATCTGAAGACAGATTGTGCAGCTCCTTCTCAAATCCTTACTATCTGACCTGTCCTATCAAAGTCCTTTGGCTTAAAATGTTCACTGCAAAGCACTGATGAGTCACTGGGCAGAAAAACCTTATCTTCTAAGAGCTACTTCCCACTGCCTCCTCAACTTCTTATCTTTCGGAAACCTTTAAAGTGCAAGACAAGTTTATAGAGTTAATTACTTAAGGATTGCCCCCTAATTGTAAGGACATAAGACCTTTATATATAACCTAAAAAAATGAGCGTGGTGGATGTGTTTCTAGTTGGCATTTCAATTTTAATTTAAAAGAAAAAACACATATTGCAAACAGTAATGTTTATTTGAAACTCCCAGTCATAACGTTGGGAATTTTACAGCTACACTAAAACCGAGATTTCTACTAGAACCCCAACATTCTAAGCTTTAAGGAGATAAGACTCGTGTATATATAACCTAAAAAATGAGGGTGCTAGTTGTGTTTTTCACAATTTCATTTGAGGTACAAAAATGGCTAGCTGAGTGAACAGCTAACAGCTTTTGTTAATGGCTATTTACTGTACATCACATTATGACTAAATTATCTCGTTGTCATAGCTATTTCAAAACCAAGATACTTGCTAGAACCCCAACATTTTATGCTTTAAGGACATATGTGACATGTGTATATATAACTTAAATATTGCATTTGTGAGCTTTGATTTTATTCCCGTAACCTATTGAATTTAAAGAAAAAATTCACGATGTGTAGCTGATATTTGCTTGAATCCCAAGATTCTAAGCTTTAAGGACATATAACACATTTATGTATGTAACTCAAAAAATTAGGGTGTTAGCCTTGTTTCTAGTTTGAGATTCCATTTAATTTGAGGCACATGTGTACAAGGCACGTAGTTCACATTATGAGGGGAAATTATTTTTTGTTGTTGTAGCTACTGTAAAATGGAGACATTTGCTACATTCACGAGTGTCAGCTTTCTGTAGATGTATAACATGTGTATATATAAATATATTGGACTTGTGAACTGTGATTTTAGTCCAGTTTTTTGTGGGGGGGGGGGAAATCTCTCGCGCGCGGGACACTGCTATATACAGTTAAACAGCTTATCAGCTAAGCCTGATCATACCTAAAGTCCATTAACATTACAGTCAGATATAATATAACAATGTATGTGGTGAAAATGTCAACATAGCCTAGATGAAAATATGGACCATTTAGTTTATATTGATTTTAATATTCTCAGCTTTCATAGCTAGCTAGCTAGCTAGCTAGCTAGCTAGCATTATTGCTGACATTAGCTACTAGTTACTTGTTTGATTCTATAACATTCATGGCCAACTGGTTTGCTCCAAACATGTTATTACAGAGTTAATCGCTAAATACAACCACAATCGATTGTTCAGTCTTACCTGTGAAAAGTGATACCTTTAGATCGGGTTTGGGTAGTGCGATGCTGTGTACAGCCCCAAGCTGCACAAGAGTCCGGCATCTTTCTCTCTATATACTGATCTTTCCGTGCCCGGTCCAAAATGGCTGTCACGTAGACGTACAATCCTAGGGTCAACGAGGGTTCTACGTATGTCTGTTTGACGACAACAACAGAACCCATGATCCAACGGTACTTCTCGATGTCGTCAAAGTACATGTTTTGCTATTGTTTTGATTGAGACCCCTAGTGGCCAAAACTACCTATTGTACATACAGGTAAATATGTCTTATTTTAAGGTATTTTGACCTGAATACAAGGTAAATTTACACTATACACAATATGTACGCCAGCCGCGGTCAGTGGATCTTAATTGGGGAGGACGGGCTCGTATCCACCGACCGCGGCTGATATACGCCTAGTGAGTATGAACCTGAAACAAACCGTGGTGAATAACTTAGAATTCAAACATGGAATAATGTTGGAAAACCAAGGTAAACGTTTTATTTTCTGTACAGACTATCATTACTACTCATACGTTTCAGAACTATTCATCGCAAATTTAATGGACGAAGCAAAAACGAAGCATTGGTTTTTACTGTGCATGTTTTATTTAAAACATGCTAGCTGTGCAAGTCAGCCTCAAAATACTTAGGGCAAGATCAAAAACATCCAGAGCTAAAGCAAAGCGCTCTGCTTGGCTGTTTTAGTACTAGGTACAGTGTGTTGTGTTGCCATGGTTCAGTTTTGTGAATGGGTCTGGCTTAATTCCATGGATGTACAGATATCACACGATAAAGTGGTGCTTTTCGTACCGCGGCACCAATCGGAGCATTTGGTTGCCAATAAATGGTCTGTACTCGTTGCTGGGTGGTGCTAGACCACTTAAAAAGATACGGAAGATTGCAGTTCTAATGCTTCACAAATATGTTTTTTAGGGACATACTGATATTAAATCAATGTAATTGTTTTATTATACACAGTAGAATTACTTTCTTAATTTAAATATGCCTTGTTTGTTTTAAAACAGCTTTAGGAAAGCGAATAAATAGTGTAGACTACTGCGTCTGCATTCTCCAATCAGAATGTGTCCCTGAATCTTTAGTGAAAAATTAACTATTTACACAGTATATCAAAGTACAGTTTTACTTTGCGGGAGAAAAATTGGTAACGAACAATGTTTTTAAGTTGTCATACAATACTTTAACCTCTGAAAGCTGCTCCCTCAAAAGATGAGCTTCTCTTGAAAAAAAGAACTTCACAGCATGGTGGTGTAGCGGGCTAGATCGGTTGCGATTACAGTGACATTTTTCAGTGTAGATTTGTAAGTTCTAGACCAGCTCAGGAACATCTTTTTTTCTCAGCTTGTTTATAGAGGATGCATTCAAATTGTTTTTTCTATTAATAAAGATAACTAATTAGTTATTAATTATCATTACCTGGTCATTTAATGACTGTATTTAAGATTTTCATTCAGCAACATAGGCCTATGGTTACAAATGTATACTGTAGGTAATTAAAGGTTTATTTTCTGTTTATTAGAGGACTCCTTCAAATTGTATACTAGCGTATCACTTTTGTGAAAAATAATTTATTTGCGAAGAATAAATGTACCACACAGCTCAGCAGTGTGTGTTGTAGGGATATGCACAGAACAATGATAATTTGTTACGTAGGAACAAACTATCTGTTGTATGCTTTCACGGAAGACAGACGTATATTGTTCGAGACAAGAGATGTACTGTAGTTCAAAAAAGGGATCTCTTACTGTTAAGTCATGGGATGTGTGATGTGTTTAACCTATTTCTTGATATTTAAACAATGTATAAGATAATCTTTCCCTACACAAAAGCAATGCCTAAAATTGACTGTAGTTCTCAAAGTCGATCTGGTCACAATTCCTGTTGAAATCAAATTATAGATGTACTGTACTCATTACTAGTTCATGATGTGCCCATTACTACAGTAGTTTATGAAAGCAGTAATGAACAGTGTATGATTAATAGATGTACCCATTACTACTTTGAGAATAACAAAATTAACAATAGCGATCACCAATAAAAATGAAAGCAGTAAAGAACAGTGTGTGATTAATATACTGTGACACCATAAATATACATTGGTGGTGCGCTTGGAGTCGAACCCTGGTCACCCAGCTAAGAGTCCTTAGTCGTTTCCACTACACCATCAAGACCGTATGAAATCAATATGTTTTCAAAGTACCTGAAAACTTCATAGAAAAAGTACTGCATTGGCGTTACGGGTATATTTATATATAATATAATACATTACAGGTATATCTATATATAATATAATACGTTACAGGGAATATATATATATATATAATATAGTATGTTACGGGTATGTCTATATATAATACTTTACGGGTATATCTATATATAATATAATACGTCACGGGTATATCTATATATAATATAATACGTTACGAGTATATCTATATATAATATAATATGTTACGGGTATATCTATGTATAACACGTTACGGGTATATCTATGTATAACACGTTACGGGTATATCTATGTATAATATAACACGTTACGGGTATATCTATGTATAATATAACACGTTACGGGTATATCTATGTATAATATAACACGTTACGGGTATATCTATGTATAACACGTTACGGGTATATCTATGTATAACACATTACGGGTATATCTATATATAACACATTACGGGTATATCTATATATAACACATTACGGGTATATCTATATATAA
>JACXGM010039103.1:0-10662 GCA_016801145.1 Umbra pygmaea
GGACACCACAATGACTTCCCTCGTGTGGTAATATTTGTCCTTCTAATTACGTATTGCAATAATAAAGAACTGCTGCATTTGTGTAGATGAGAGGAGCAAAGTGTATGCGCGTTGTGCACACGCTACATTATGATGAAGCATGCGCCCTTAAAATAGCATATGAATAACACGCCACTGACTTTTAACCAGGTTTTTCCTGATCAGTGGCGGAATTGTTTTCGGCAACTGCAAGATAGCACCAGGGAACGTTTGCGCCGGAACACGCCTCTTCTTTACGCTGAACCGCCCAACGAACGCAAATGCATTCCCTAATTTACTGACGCGCGTCTGTGGGGGGAAAAGTCCCATATGCGTCGGGTGCAAGATAGGAATGATACATGCGTTTGTGTAAAAAGTCAATTGCGCCGGGTGTAAGATAGGGCCCATGGTTGGTATCTGTCAAATTTCCTTAAAGGTACAATATGTTGTTTTCCAAAAGAGTAACAAAAACATACTTTGCATTAAAAAAGCAAACATCACTATACCTATATTATATATATTTTTTAGTTGTGTTCTTACATTATCCTAAATGTTTCGACCAACTTTCAAACCCAGAGAAATTTGTAATATAATTCGAAGACACGGGACGTTTCATTTTGTCTTCCGTCAATGATGTCATATAACCTTTGACTCCTCTAGTTGCTCTAAGTTCCAGGGAACTGCCAAACATAACTTGAATAAAGTTATAATATTTTTAACAATACATTACTTTGTCATTAAACATTTTTTCTCCCGGAGACGCTAAATTGGAAGGTTGTCATTAACTACGATAACAAACCCATAATCCCACACTACTTCCCGACGTCATCCAAGTACATATTTTGCTATTGTTTTGATTGAGAGACCCCTAGCGGCCAAACACTACATATTGTACATTTAAGGCATGCTGGGATATATGCAAATGTGAGTTAAAATATTAACACTATCCAAAGTTCTACTTTAACTTTGATCTCGTGACAACTATACAAACACTGTAAGAGTGAGAATTTTAACACCGTCTGAGCTAAATTAACATCAAGGTTTTTGCTGTGCAGCCACACTGTGATTGTGTAACTGTGTTAGACAGAGGCAACACTTCACAACAACATGGTAAGTGATGAGCATGGTGAATGCAACATTTCTTAGAGTACCCTCTGCTAGGAAGGACACTCATTTATGAGATTGATGGGCTATTTTATTGCACCCCCCCCCTTGAGGCCTGTGATTGCTTTCAGAAGGGCACTTGGCCCTGCCCCCTATTCCAGCCAATGAGCACTGATCATCAGGTAGCTAACTGCCATAGGTAACACAAGACCTCACCACTGCAGTTAGGCAATTTGAATGTTGTTTAAATAAGTGACGTGATTGCTGTTATTCCTTTGTACTGAAACCACTGGAAGTAGTAATAATATCCAGTAAATTCCGGCAGCAATTGTTTTCATTTTAAACAACCCTTTTATCGAGCAGCGAGTCATCCGCAGCGAAAATCAAAACAGAGATCAGCTGGAATTCTGTAACTCCATGCATAATTAAAAAGCACCTTCTGGCCACTGTGCTGCCCCACCTGATCTCCCTCCTACTCACACTTACACACACATACACACACATGCAAATAAACGCTATGCAGTGTTCACACGCATAACTTATTCATGTGAGAATGCCACCAGGAGCTGAACGTAAATTGCCACTGACATATGCATTTAATCCCCGGGAGATGTAGCGGGACTCATCGCTGCCATGACTTGGCAGTCAGTGCTGTGGAGCTCAGTGTCTCATTGACCTTTGAGGGCTGACAGAGCTGTGGGTGAGTGGTGACAGGGGAATAGTGTATGTTGTTGCCCAAAGGGCTGGGTGTAATACACTACTATAATTACAAGTACTGTAATATGCAGCTATGTAGGGCACATCAAAATAAATAAATAGTTTGATGCATATTTATGGTTGGACGTGTTGCTCGTTAATGTCAGTTAATGTCACCTAGTAATGATGTAAGGTAGAGGCATCGTACATAAAAATCCTTTTACCTCTCTGATGACCAAAACGGTGTGAATCAATTGAAACTGGTTGTCCTAAATTAGAGCCAGTGTTGGGCTGGTTAAATTTGCCTTCTTCTACATCTGTGGATGCTTCTTCCGTTCAGAGATCATTAATAGTAAGACGGTCATCATCGATTTCCCCTAGGTAATAATCATTTATCACCTTTTACATATTGGAGCCTTTAATGCTCTGTCACAAATCTCCTCCCTTCTCGTCTCCCCATCTGCACTGTAGCGCTACAGCCTCATCTTCCTTTCCTTTAACCCCCTGCCTCAAATGAATTACATCTTTCCAGAAATACTTAGAGCCCCTCCTTTCCCACCAAAATGAAAAACGAGATCCCAGCTGTCTTTTCAGCAGGAGCAGAGGTCAGATCCTTGGACAGCACACTCCACCACAGCTGCTCGGACTGAATCTGCCTGACTCACCATCTGATCCGGAAGAATCCGCAGTCAGACGGTCCAACTGACTGCGTAGCACAAGGGCTTTCGGGTTGAGCGTTGGAGTGCATAGATTCACACAGTGGATGAATTATGAACTGGAAATAAAGTGCCACTCATCCTTTTCTTTTATTTCTGTTCAATTTGTTTCTGTAGGTCAGGGGTTAAGATCTCTTTGTTAGCACTTTATCACACTAAAGACCGGTTTACTGACAGAAATACTCACCTCTTTACCCCTAGCTCTTCAGATCTTTATCTTCATGACATATTCTATTAAAACCTGTGCTAATAATATTTGTATACATTTTAGTCAGCATACAAGACAGGAAGAAGAACATTTGTGTCTTACTTATTTAATTACATTCACTGATGAATAATAATGACTATAAGGATTTTGCTAATGAACTAATGGGCTGTATATAATTCACAGCATGGGCTGTATATACTACACAGCATGGGCTGTATATACTACACAGAATGGGCTGTATATACTACACAGAATGGGCTGTATATAGTAAACAGAATAGGCTGTTTATACTAAACAGAACAGGCTGTATATAATACACAGAATAGGCTGTATACAATACACAGAATGGGCTATATATAAACAGGCTGTTTTCATGGCGATTCGTTCAAAGTCGTACAACATTGTACAAAACAAAACATTCATACACGTGTATGTTTCCGGAGGCAGTAAAATGTGAGTTTCATACATTTACAAAAAAATATAAAAGTCAGTCTACCTTAACCTTACCGTAACCATAACCTCACCTTACCCTAACCTTAACCTCACTAACCTAGCATATTATCCCCGAACAAATGTTCCCCAAGAACTTTAAATAGTAAAGGATTGGTCTATACTAACAAATGTTCTAGTAGAATGGCGATTCAATATTAGTGATCGACCGATTTATCGGCTGGCCGATATATCGGGCCAATATTTGCGTTTTTACGTGTATTGGCATCGGCGAGTTTGCCGATTTTCCGGGTATTATTTATAGGCAGGCATCCACACAGGCAGCTCTGTGTTGCTGGAGATGCTGCAGTTTTTGTGCAGACCATGCACTGCCCCTTGTTCTACCTCACCTGTTTTTACTATTCAATGTAAACTGAGGGAGCAAAAGCAGTATCAGCTACAAATATCAGCTCCACGTATCGGTCATCGGCTAAGGTTGATGAAAGAAATATCGGTATCGGCGTCGGCACTAAAAAACAATATCGGTCAATCCCTATTCAATATGTAAAAAAATTAATTACCAGTACATTTTCTATCATTTTTTATGGACATTTCCTTCAAGATAATAACAGAAAATACTTTATGATCACAGTCAATTAACACACAGAGCTGATATTACTTTGTAACTGTACTGTGTTTATACTTTCTTGAAGGTACAGTAGATGTATGTTACAAAGTAATATCACCTCTGTGTATTAATGGACATTGATTGTGGGGTATCGTTTACAATGGAGAAGAGAGACAGAAAGAGTGACAGACAGAGTGACAGAGGGAGAAATGGTGAGTGAAAGAAAACAATTTAAAAAGGGACAAGGCTGTGTCATAGTCAAATCTTTGCAAGCTTTAAATAACTTCAATTATGTCTAAAAATACAAAAACCAAATTATTCAATAAAACCATTTAACATCATCACATCAAATGCTACTCAACTATAAATGGAAAGCTGCATTTTAAAGATCCTTTTGGCAGTTTGGTATTCTCATCCATTTTTAGTGCACATCAAACACGTATCACTAAACATGAAGGAAAATGTTGACCTCCAACCATAAGCCTCTCCAGCAGTAGAGTTCTGTGTCTCTTCTCATGTCTCCAACCAACCTAGAATGAATTATTCATGTCAGTTGAGATAAGGAATTATATAAAAGATGCAGCACACAAATCTCTAAGCATAGACTTGGAATAGTTAAACATAAACCAAAATGGCAGGGAGTAAGTTAGTGGATTATAGCCCACTACAGTGTAGAAAAAGTAGCTTTCAGCATTGCAATGAAATGTGCAGAGCACAGGTGGTGAGAAGGCAGCCGGGTTTGTTACTTCTCTCCACGTGAAAGAGTTTCAAAGGCCTGAGACAAACAGAGAGCTTTCTCATTCAAACATTTTTTAAAGAACAGACCTGAGCTGTAGCAAAATGTAGAAAGGGGCCTTAACAGTTTAAAAGTCTAGAGACAAATTTAAGTAGTAAATTCACATACATTTTTATTTTACTTGAGAACGCACCCGGAAAAGGAACAATATGGTGTCCATTTCTGTATGACACAACAGGTCAGCGAGCATGTGCAAGCCATGAAAGCAGTTACTAAACAGTTTGACTTTCATAATGATTTACTGTTGCAAGGAAGAGACAAAGCTCAATGGTTTCAACCGCCACGTCTCTCTCTGCTTGATAACAGATAATAAAGAAAGACGTGGGAGGACCAAGAACAGACAAAAGAAGTATGATTATCGCATTGAATTATAACTGATCAGTGAGTGGGAGGCTGATGCAATCTGTTGGTTATGCATGAGACTGAAAATCAATTACCTATAAACACTAGGGAACATTCTCTGAAACAAATACCAGCCATTTGTTCCCATCCAAGCTGTATCTTATTCAACCTTTTTTATATTTAAGAATGACACATCATACAATGTTTTCAGCACACTACAGGATGCATTTGTAACATGTAGCATATCAGTACTCTGACATGATTTGAATAAACATACTGGATATTAGCCTAAAATAGTTCATTCTACTGCAAAAGCAATGCCATCCGGTAATCAGATGAACTATATGAGCCAGGATGTCAGGTTAACTAGAGCATGATGGGAGTTGGAGTTTATACATCACATTTGAATGGTACTGATCCAGAGAAGTCTAGCCTCCCCCTATGTCCACTGAGTGTCCAACTGACTGAGAGTGAAAGTGGTGCTGTGGTAAAGAGCTTTGTAGTGTGGGAAAAATTGGGAAAGCTGGAAAAAACTTTGCTACTCCCTTGCCTACATAAAAGTCAACACAGCACTGTTCACACATTGATCAATTGCTACAAGCACAAGCAATCTTGAACTATCACTACAGTAAGTGGATGGTAAAAATATAGCAAAATTCATATGCAGTATTTCTCGTCTCAGGTTTTATTATTTCACAGCATTGCACAGGGAGTTTGGAAGCCCTGTGTCGTATGGCCGGAGGTCAGTCAGTCTGACCGCTAGTGAGAGGAGGCAGGTGGGTATGAATGGAGATCCGCTCTGGCACACTGGGCCTGATTTTTGCAGGCACTGGGTGGTTGGGCTGTTTGGACACTGGCTGGACAGCGTCAGGCCTTGCAGGTCAGAGACAGAGATGGACCTCATCGGTTAGGCTCCTGTTATGGTTATAGGGCCTAGGTCAGTGGTGCCAGATCAGTTATAATGTGTGCTGTGGCAGATGCAGCCCTGAAAAACTGTCTGCCAGACAGCTCCAATCTGATCCAAAGTGCACCGATATACGATATATCACCAATAGAGAGGCAGAAACACTGAATTAAAGTCAACAGTGATAAACACTTCATCCTTTGGCTTTCCGTTCCACTATGTTTTAGACTATTTCTGTTGTCTGACAAACGAAGCAATTTGTCATCTATAATTCAGCGGATGTGCTTTCACTTTATGTTATGTTTGTGTCTGTAAATGACGCAGAGGATTCTGGGAGGTTGTCCTGAGATGACAGTTAAATAAGAGTGGTGAGGGCCACAACATTCCGCGCAGCGCACGTCAATCAGCTATATAGTGCTATATTTGGACTAAAAGTGCCTTTCAATATGTACAGGGGTAACTAATTCGCTGAACAAATATATAGTGCCAATAACTTGACAATGATCTCTTATCATGTTAGCATCCAGATTTGGCTGGTGGCCACGTAGGAACTGACGGTTTCGCCTACCGCATTTCTATTGGACTCATCATGAATGTATGTTGTGAGTAAACCAACACCCCACTTGCACCAGTAACCCAGGATCATCTGTTTGATCATGGAGAATCACCACAAAAGAAAGCAGCCCAAACACGTGTTCCTCTGCCGGGCTGATCGATAGGCTAGGGAGACAGTGAGCTGTGTATCTGGGTAATTAGAGCCTTGAGTCTGATGTGTGCCTTGGAGTGTGAGCTGAATGCTCACAACAGTGGAATTCCTCTCCCCACTGCCTGTCCAACAGTCCTACTGCTTAGCTTGCTCCATACATCCCTTTGTGCTCTGTTCTGGTCCTAAGCACAGTCAATTGTCACTTGTCTTGAGATTTCCATCAAGGCCATTCTGTCTTTAACCAACACACTGCCCTGACTGAAACACTAGCAGAACCAGATGCTGAAGGTTCTGAGAGAGACGCGGTAGCATCTTCTCTAGTTTATGAGTAGAACTCATATGAAGAGGGCCGCAGAACATACACTAGTAAGCAAATGTTTATATGCACTGTCATATGCGCTTCGTGTTCTTTTTCTTTCCCACATTTTGGGGTGTGATTTCATTTCACCCATTTTCTTCCTCACAATGTTTGTCGCTGTGAGGCCCAGCAGACCCGTGGGACTTGGTCAGGTCATGTCTTCCTAATAACGTCCGGCTCTATTTTTTTCTCTCTCGATTTGTCGCCTTCAATTCCTCTTTGATCCTTCTCTCGTCTTTCTTCCCCTAATCGGGTGAAGGATATACTACGATCAATCCCATGCTCGGTCCATGTGTCGTCATCACACTGCACATTCAACGCGCACGCCTCACCGTAAGATGATCTGCGTGTGGGAGGTTACACCTTCATCAACTATACAACTGCAATTGAAGTCGCAGGCATGAATTCAATCAATGCAATGTATTTTATAAAGCCATTTTTACAACAGCAATCGTCACAACGTGCTTTGACATATACCCTGCCACCAGACGTACATACAAGGAGTTTCTAGAGATGGACGCAAACCCGCATTCGACTACCTACCCATCCACTGTACCAATTCAGGCTTCCTCAGGCTCAGCCCCCTTGCACCATCGGAAAGCCACAACCAGGATTCTGCCATTACCATCCAGAGGCCCATACGTTAACAGAAACACTAGCAATACAAGATACAAAACAGCAGCTTGCTCCCACAAATTACAGTGATAAGGTCTTGGTTTTGTGGTTCTTTCACATAATTAAACAAATTACCATAATTGTACTAATTGATAAGCTGCACAAATTCAACATGGCAATGATGACACAGTACCTTTAACTCCACATACCAGTTAACTCAGGGAAGAAAAAGATACATATAATTAATTGTCTAATTCAAGGCGGGAGACCATGTGAATTACACAGCACCACACTGCATAGGACTCTGGGAGGAGGCAAGGTGTGGACGACATGATATGTTAGTCACATACAATAAAGGGAATGGAGACTGCAGCAGCAGTTTCATTATGTGAGGAAACAGGTTACTGTCACCTTTGGCGACACCTCTGTCCATCTGCATGGTCCTGAAGCTGCTGACGGAAGAACTGTATATGTGGGCGGAAAGATTTCTACTGTACATATGCAATAACATCTGCAGTTTTCTGTACATGGGACAAATAAACATAATGTTTGTTTTAAAACAAGGTAATGTTGAACACACACAAACAAACACACACACACACACACACGAACGCATACATAGTTACTGAAAATGCAACCTTAAAACACAGACACTGTTTGTCAGTTATACTATCTCCAGTCAAAGGCTGAACTTGAACTTTCAGCCTCCTGACCACCATAAGGTAACCCTGCCTGACATCCCTAAAGCACAGCTACTCACCCCGGGGCCAAGAGGAACCAGCCTCTGAAGAGAATGCCAAGCTCTGTCTGCATGTCAAGAACAAGGTTCCTGATCGTAATAACACAGTGGCACTAAACTGATCGGTGTATTTTCCCTTTTTTCACAAATACAAAACGACAATATTTTCTGACTGAGAAAGGAATGTCATGCTGCTTTGAATCTCTAAATGAAAAGTAGTCTTGTGTATCGTGAGTAATTCATGAAGAGGGTAAATGGTAGCTACACTGCTGCCACTTAGCCAGGAAAGCGGGCACAGCTCTCTGACTTGCTAAATTGTTCACTTATAAGTACTGAATTACAGGCCACTCATGAAAACATCTTCGATGTACACTTGGGTTGTGAAATGGTAAGCAAATGTAAGCTTTCCCAAAAACCATCATACAATTGAACACAAGATGTACACAACTTCTCATTAACTTAAGACTATAGGGCCTCAGTATGAACGCAATGGATTACAAGATACAATACCTTAAATAATTAAAACGTCATGTCGTCAATATTCTGTCAATAGAGGTCAATGAAAATGATTTGTATGTATCCTCATGCATTCCATAGAACATTCTAGTGAAAATGTTGCATGTTACATTAGCACGGTATCAGAAATCACAAATGTAAAGCTGGCAAAATCTTTGGACGGTAAATAGCAGGTTTAGGTCAGCCCTAAGAAAAGAGATACAGAAACTGTCACGCTCCACGGAGAATGGCTGCCATCCTGTGGTGAGTACAGGACCAACACTGCATGACCTTATATGGACTTCCTCCTCTACATTCTACTAATCATCTCAGCTGTTTTCAATAACCTCATCAGTACTTGTAAACCCGTTTCTCCAGTGAAGTTTTACGGGACACCAGCAAACGGTAGCACGTTCTTTCACGACATTGACTGCTACGATAACCAGCCTAGCTGGGGTTCCCAGTCAAGAAGAGACAAGGTGGGATAGTTAATACTTCAACTCAGCGGCCAGGCTCTACAGACTATCACTGCCTGAGCTGGACTGTTTACAAAAACGCTTTAAAACATCTTCGCTCCTCTCTCTTGTAAGAATTATGTGAGAGGGAAACCACCTGCTCCGGACCTGTCACAGGGGGTTCCATCTGTACAATCCACCAGCTCTCCTACCCACTCTGGCACCTCCATATAAGCCTCCAAAGGCCCATCCAGGGATTTTGGGCTCCATGAAACATATTATATTGGGCCCCACCCACCTATTTGATGCAAGACTGATACCTTAAGTTTTATGAAATGTGCTAATGTTGGTATTTTACATTGTAAATGTAGTTTTAATGGTACAGGTCTTCACTGGAAAATTCTCCAAATTAATGAATGACTTATTTAACTAAATAAATTAAATACACAGCTCTGGAAACAAATAAGTGACCAATGCAAAGTAATCGATGTCTCTGGATTTACTATTGATAGGGCGGTTTTTGGGAAAAAAAATACTTTTTTTTTAAATTCATAATTATATATTAATTAAATATAAATATATAATTAAATATTTCTCCCTAATTCCAAATACAATTATTTTCAGAAAGTTACAATTGTTCATGCCCTCCACCAGTGTTTCAAATTGATATTTGGTGACTTTATGTTACTACTTCAAGCAGCTTGGGTTTGTTTGATGGTTTGTGACCATCCATCTTTCTCTTGATCACATTCCAGAGGTTTTCAATGGGGTTGATTTTTAGAACATTTTGCACTAGTCTCTTTTTCCAGAGCTATACAGTAACCTCTTCAATTAAGTAATTAACATTATAATCTATAGAATGATAAAACCTGACTGGATGTCAGTAAACTACTATATTTCAGTCTGCATCAAAGCCATCGAGACATACCTTGCCCACAGGATTTTGAGGTATTATTTTAAAATTGACTGTAACTTATACAGACTCATGACTCAACTTATACAGTCACTCAATGCTCCAAACTGTACAGCATCCTAAACAGACTATAATACAGTTCTGTTTCATATAGCAAATATTCATTATGTGGAAAAATAATTTGTGTTGAGTTGTAATCATTGAAAATGACTTAATGATTTTTCACTTTTTCATATTAAAAAAGAATTCCCAAAGACTCAGTGCAATTATGCCAACTGACGTCATTCAACACAATGCTGCTCACCTCCACCTTCAGTTGGGACTCGAGTAGGGCTGGTTAAGGGGTATGGACAGACAGGGTTAATTCAGGGGTATGGGGATGGACAGAGAGGGCTGGTTCAGGGGTATGGACAGACAGGGCTGGTTTAGGGGTATGGGGATGGACAGACAAGGCTGGTTTAGGGGTAGGGGTATGGACAGACAGGGCTGGTTCAGGGGTATGGACAGACAGGGCTGGTTTAGGGGTATGGACAGACAGGG
>JACXGM010039104.1:0-10662 GCA_016801145.1 Umbra pygmaea
ATATATATATATATATATATATATATATATATATATATATATATATATATATATATATATATATGTATACATACACTCACGTAAAGGATTATTAGGAACACCATACCAATACTGTGTTTGACCCCCTTTCGCCTTCAGAACTGCCTTAATTCTATGTGGCATTGATTCAACAATGTGCTGAAAGCATTCTTTAGAAATGTTGGCCCATATTGATAGGATAGCATCTTGCATTTTATGGAGATTTGTGGGATGCACATCCAGGGCACGAAGCTCCCGTTCCACCACATCCCAAAGATGCTCTATTGGGTTGAGATCTGGTGACTGTGGGGGCCATTTTAGTACAGTGAACTCATTGTCATGTTCAAGAAACCAATTTGAAATTATTCGAGCTTTGTGACATGGTGCATTATCCTGCTGGAAGTAACCATCAGAGGATGGGTACATGGTGGCCACTAAGGGGCCTAAAGTGTGCCAGGAAAACATCCCCCAAACCATTACACCACCACCACCAGCTTGCTGTAACGAATAACTCCCAAGAGGTAAAAAGAACAATAATGTTTATTCTATACAGGTAGTAACCAAAAAGCAGGCAGTCAGACATTGAGAGGTTGGTACACTTATCAGGCAGTATAACAGGCGGAGGTCAGAACACAGATCAGGATCTCAGGCAGGCAGGCTTTTTAAAACCAAGGCAGTAACAGATCAGGCGAAGGCATAGAGGATAATCCAAAACACAATACTGAATAAACAATGCACGGGTCAGGCCAGAATAACAATCCAAGAATATAGGCGAAGGTACAGAGGATAATCCAAAACACAATACTGAATAAACAATGCACGGGTCAGGCCAGAATAACAATCCAAGAATATATGCTCAGTAGGAAGAAAATTAATTACTTACAATACCTCGCGAAGAGGCAATGGTGTGTGTGTGTGTCTTATATACAGACTGGGTGAGAGCAGGTGAATGGAATTTTGGTGATTGAGTCCGAGTTATGGGAATTGTAGTTCTGCGCAATCTAGGAAGGGGAAGATGTAGTTCTCAGGGAAGAGGAACTGGGGAACATTACACCTGCACAGTGGTAACAAGGCATGATGGATCCATGTTCTCATTCTGTTTACGCCAAATTCTGACTCTACCATCTGAATGTCTCAACAGAAATTGAGACTCATCAGACCAGGCAACATTTTTCCAGTCTTCAGCTGTCCAATTTTGGTGTGCTTTTGCAAATTGTAGCCTCTTTTTCCTATTTGTAGTGGAGATGAGTGGTACTCGGTGGGGTCTTCTGCTGTTGTAGCCCATCCGCCTCAAGGTTGTGCGTGTTGTGACTTCACAAATGCTTTGCTGCATACCTCGGTTGTAACGAGTGGTTATTTTTAGTCAAAGTTGCCCTTCTATCAGCTTGAAGCAGTTGGCCCATTCTCCTCTGACCTCTAGCATCAACAAGGCATTTTTGCCCACAGGACTGCCGCATACTGGTTTTTTTTTTTCTTTTCACACCATTCTTTGTAAACCCTAGAAATGGTTGTGTGTGAAAATCCCAGTAATTGAGCAGATTGTGAAATACTCAGACCGGCCCGTCTGGCACGAATAACCATGCCACGCTCAAAATTGCTTAAATCACCTTTCTTTCCCATTCTGACATTCAGTTTGGAGTTCAGGGGATTGTCTTGACCAGGACCACACCCCTACATGCATTGAAGCAACTGCCATGTGATTGGTTGAGTAGATAATTGCAATAAGGAGAAATTGAACGGGTGTTCCTAATAGTCCTTTAGGTAAGTGTATATATATATATATATATTATATCCTGTTTATCAGACATAAATGTCCATATGGTTATGAAATATTCTACTTTCCTGAAATCAGAAATCAATATGCATTCTAGAACTAATTTTAGCTACATGAGGTTCTTGTTTTTTACTCTCTATCTTGTTTTTCTCTTGCTTGTCCTGTCCTCTACAAAAGAATCAACAAACGTATATTCTCCTGCGTGTGCCGTTATTGTTGGGACAAATCAAAAATTATTTTTAGAAACCAAATTTGACTCTGCCTACTAGTTCCAAGTTCCAAATATGTGTTTAAATCAGCTTGCAGAACACTCAAGGCTGACGAAAAAACATCTGGGGCTAGAGCCCGGGTCTGGCAGCCTGGGTCTGGTTACAACCTTGATCCAGTTTGGTGATAATAAACAAGGACATGATAAACAAAAACAGAAATACATTAAAAAAAATAAACAATAAAAGTCAAAATGAAATATAAAAGTTGTTTTGACTTATGGCAGGTCAGAAAGGAGCCTCTGCAAGCTCTTAAAATGATAAATAAAATCCACAATTTTGGAATATGATCCCCTAACGGAATACTTAAATTTCCCAAGTTGCAGGGAAGACATAATGTCACTCTCAGCAACTGAAAATTTTGGGTGGGCTGAGAAGACTTCCACTGTGACAAAATCCTACGTTGGGCTAATAGTTAATGTAAGGGCAGCAGCATCTGAGAATTCCGGGCGATTTCAAAACTTAGCCCTGTTGTTTGAATATCTGTAGTCCTGTCAGTAGCGAGAATAACTCAAACAATCTGTATTGCCAAAACCTTGTTTACCTCCAGCTCCAGTTTACAACCATTACGCATTTACGGGACAAATTTTAAAACATGCTTAGAGCATCTAAACATGTTTGAAATGTCATTACTAGTGTATAGCCATGTGCAGTGATTCCTTATTGTGAACACAGCGAATTTGAACAAATAAGTCAGTGTACATACCTCTGTTTATTTCCACACAAGTTGATTGTCGAAGTCATACAATGCAATATTCCAAAACATATTTTTTTCTGCAAAGAAAAATGATTTGCAGTGGTTCCATCTTCAATGCTCTTACTGAGGGAAGGAAGCTGTTGGCCAAGATCTCGCGATACAAGGCCCCATCCATCCTCCCCTCAATACAGTGAAGTCGTCGTGTCCCCTTTGCAGAAAAGCATCCCCAAAGAATGAGGTTTCTAGCTCCATCTTTCACGGTTCAAATGGTGTTCTTGGGGTTCTACTCATCCTTCTTCTTCCACCAAACAAGCAAGGTCCCCTGCTGTGTAGTTCTGGGCTGATCCCTCACCTTCCTCATGATCATTGATGCCCCACAAGGTGAGATCTTGCATTGAACCCCATACCGAGGGAGCTTGTCCATCATCTTGAACTTCTTCCAATTTCTAATAATTGCGCCAACAGTTGTTGCCTTCTCACCAAGCTGCTTGCATATTGTCCTGTAGCCCATCCTAGCCTTGTGCAGGTCTACAATTTTATCCCTGATGTCCTTACACAGCTCTCTGGTCTTAGCCATTGTGGAGAGGTTGGAGTCTGTTTGATTGTGTGGAAAGGTGTCTTTTATACAGGTAACAAGTTCAAACAGGTGCAGGTAATACAGGTAATAAGTGGAGAACAGGAGGCTTCTTAAAGAAAAACTAACAGGTCTGTAAAAGCTGAAATTCTTACTGGTTGGTAGGTGATCAAATACTTATGTCATGCTATAAAATGCAAAATAAATATTTAAAAAAATCATAAAACATGATATTCTGGATTTTTGTTTTAGATTCCGTCTCTCACAGTTGAAGTGTACCTATGATGAAAATTACAGACCTCTACATGGTTTATAAGTAGGAAAATCTGCAAAATTGGCAGTGTATCAAATACTTGTTCTCCCCACTGTATTTCTAGGAGCCCTGAAATAAGGGAACTATATAAAAAAGTGTTATCATTTTTTTAAGTTTAACAGCATAAAACTTGGTTGATTTCAAATCTTACTGTTCCTTTCCGAGTACACAATCTAAAAAAGAAACACAAATTGTTCAGGTTAAAGAAAGGCATCACTTTTTAGTGGTGTAGTCCAATGACTGGTTGATTTTCTGTTCATTTTTTGGTGGTAGTTTCACCCCTGTTATGTTACATTCCAACCTGTTACTTTATTTATTCAAAGAATAATACTTCAAATGTTTTGTGTTTTTGTGTTTATTTGCAGAGATGGAATGGATTAATAGAACATATGTAATTGTTTGCTGAATTCTGTTGTTATTTGCCTTTTTAAATTAGAGACAATAAACTGTTGGTTTACACTAATTGAAAGACAATGAACACATCTACAAAATTGTTTGGTAATTATTTTTAGTCAATAAACAAATGTAATAGAAGACACATAATTCACAAGAAAATGTAATTATTGTGATATATTTGAATTTTTAACAATTTGTGATTGTTATTCATATGCCCTAAAAGGGTAGAACCCTGTCACAGTCCATGTTTGAACCAAACACCAATAATTATAAGGATTTAAGTGCCTGAGCTTGGAAAAAATGTTTTCCAGACAGTAAAACATATCCCTGTTTTGATTAAATGTTCATGTACATGAAGAATAAAAATAAATGTTTTTCAAAAGTTAATTGGTCCAAAAAGCACTGGTTAACAGGATTGACCCAAATTAGAAAAAATATTTAATTCAGAAACTTTTAAGAGAATTTGCAGTCAGGATAACTTCATTTTTTGCATTTTGAATGGCAGGCACTTTATTCCTGTGTGAGAAACATCAGAGGACACATCCCGATAATTAACTGTAAACACAGCTGTGAGTCTTTTTATAAAAAAAATGATTGGGATAGTAAAATTTGCTTAAAACTGTCAACATGTTTTTTTCCTTCCAGTACACATATTTAATAATGTTTTTGTTTTACCTATTCAAAAATATAGATATCAAGGTCATTTCAGTAGAGAATTTGTGGTGGGGTCTGTTAATTTTCTCAAACCACAAGCCATGAAGATAAAGAAATATTACTGCATCTTTACCTGGAAAAGTTGCGCAAATCCTTGTTTGTTTGACTTGACCTGCATACAGTACAGTACAGAACATGGCAAACACGTGTACCTGACTGTGCCTGAGACGTGAGATTTTCCCACCTGTTCCACACGACACAACCTGCTGGTGGGACTGAAAGGATATAAGAAGGAGAGGGACATAGGGAGGTATGACACACAGTCTACTGTATTATAGCCATGCTTTGGATCCTCAGCTGTCTTGCTCTTGTGACCTCCACCCTGGGTAAGGGATGTTATTATCTGTTAATTTTAAGTCAACTTGATGTTTTAGATCCCGTATTCACATAGGTGATTTCTATAGAGATGAAAAAGGTTGGCGTTTTTATCATAATTTGTAGTATGTAAGGCTGTGCTTGTTGATGCTCTGGAGCCAATCAAATGTAAGGTCAACAGAAATGCCCTAATGACAATTTGGTTTCATTTGACACTGACTGACTTGACTGTGAATTGGTGTCCTAGGTTGCGGAGTGCCTAGCATCACGCCCCAGGTTAGTGGTTTGAAGATTGTGAATGGACAGAATGCCGTCTCTGGCTCCTGGCCCTGGCAGGTTTCACTTCAGGTAACTCTCTTTCCACCATTTTAGTCAATACATTCAGGGTTGTTTTATCACAGCATTTTAATAATGATTTTTTTGAACATATTGGTTTAAAATCTACTAGTTCCAACTGCTTGCTCTTGCTTTCCTACAGGACTCAACTGGATTCCACTTCTGCGGAGGTTCTCTGATCAACCAGAACTGGGTGGTCACTGCCGCCCACTGCCGTGTCGCGTAAATATTATTCTTATTGTGGCGTTTGGCTAATTGCTTCAACTAAACTACTGATACAATTATGAGAAATCTTAGTCTACCTTGTTGGTATTTAAATCAGAATAAACATAACTTTTACAGATAAAAAGTGTCAATTTCATTAAAGGTCCAATATGTAGAATTTTGAAGTGACCACAAACTGTATTTTTTATATAAAAAAAATCTGAAAAAGCCCTTTTAAACAAAAAAGCACTATCTAAAATGCATAAATTATATTATAGATGGACCAACACATCCCCATTGACATAAATTGTGGGTAAACAGCTGGCCATGGCTTCATTGCAGATGCAACATATGTGTAGGAAATCATTGTTCCATGTAAAATACATGTTCTACAGCTTCTGTTCGCTTGTCACTGCAAGTGACCATGAAATATACCATGAAATTATAAAGTATACCTTTAATAACTAAATTCATAAAGCTAACTTCTTGATGAATCAATATCATTTTCCAACATTTCAAATGACTGACAAAGAGAAGCACATGTTAAGCATGAGATATATTGATGAATATATGTAATTTAGTATAAAACATGTTGTCAATATACCACAGCTAAATGCGCTATCCAAAAAAATTATAATTTATACAATAATATTTAGTGGCCTACTTTCTCTAATGCACTATCAATGAACAAAGAAACAAATGCTTCCAATGTATTATTACTCTTAACGTAAATGAATTGCTGCTGTGCTTCACACTGAAAATTTACTCTGACATAAAAATATGCTGCAACATTGTTTTATTTACCATTAACACAAAGTTAAATAATGTTTTTCAAATTCAAACAAAAGTATAAATCTGTGTACTAAAGTTCTAGTATTTAATTTACTACATCAATACCTTATTTTACTGCCTGATTTCCCAGAGTTCCGTGAAATGAACATGGACCAGAATCCGTGGCAGTTTCAGGGAATGGCAAAAAACTCTGTGAAATGAACATCGACCAACTTGAGATCACGTTGTTATTTTAACAATACTGATTTCCTCCTAAATATTTCAAAACCACATGTGTTTTACGGAGGTGTCAAAAGTACAAGTAAATGTACCCTGTTGGGTTCACCTGTTTTGGGAAGTCCCTAAATAAAACCCAAATGACCAGGTAATGGGAGTTCATTACTACCATTTCACCACAAATAATCATTGTTTTACTCTTGGTACTCATTTCATATATCACTGATTAGTTATGAACTCCCCATACTGTTAATTCTGGTCTCACAGCACAGCTTGCTTATGCTTTAAAATTCAGCAGTAGTTTTTCATGAGGGGGATTACAATTAAATCATCTAATCAAGCTAAAACCTCCCTGCTCAACAGTATGACTTCCATGGAAAAGTTTAATTTCTACTGGTCAAATATGATGATATGAACTTTAAGTAGTCATAGGACTTATTTACTTGCCTAAAATGTCATCTTATGCCTAAGACTTGGCCTCAAATATATTATACTGTCACAAATATATCAGAAATCATTGCAATATTGAAAACAAGCTAGGAAACTATAATGCCATAAGATTCATTCATATGCATTGTAATCGGTTTTCTCTGTCTTCAGTGCTGGCCGTCACCGTGTGATTCTAGGAGAGCATGATCGTCAGTCCAACGCTGAGCAGCTCCAGATCAAAAGCATCTCCAGGGTAAGTTCAGTAAGGACTCACACACTTATGAATGTATTTAAGGTAGCTTGGTTGTTAGGGCATCTGACTGGGGTCAGAAACGTCCCTGTTTTGTCAGTTGACCCTTATTGTTCTCCTGTAACATTCCCCCCAGGTTGATGCTGCAAATAAGAGTGTTTTCTTAATCAACTTGCCTTTTTAAATCACTGTAAAATAAAAAATATCTATTAGGAATGACTCCTGTGTGCTAAGACTGGTCACTTTGAAGGTGGATGATTTTATTACTTTTGTGTGTGTCTTTCCTGTAGGCTATTACCCACCCCATGTACAACAGCCAGAACTTTAACAACGATGTGACTCTGCTGAAGCTGTCCACCCCTGCCCAGATCACCTCTCGTGTGTCCCCAGTTTGCCTGGCCTCCTCTGGCACCTCCTTCCCTGCTGGAACCCGGTGTGTCACCACTGGCTGGGGCAAGACTGGAACCACCTGTGAGTGGCCACAAGTTACTGAACTATTATTATAGAATAATTTACAGGACATGCAATAGTATTGCACGAGAGTAAAACACAAAACCTTGTTTCTTTAAACTGTTGCCCAACCAACCATAAATACCATGGCTTCATATAAAATTGTTGCATCATATTTAAAGTCTAATTCTCACAACAACATGAAAAAATACTCCCTTTCCTTCCTCATTCTACAAATCTAGTACAAATCATGTTTCCACACCCTGCATTTGCAAAGTACCATTTCCTTTACTTATTGCACTAAACTCTACATTGGCTTTCACCAGAGCATGCAACTCCTTCCTATACATATCCAATCTCCTGTCTCCTCCCTAATCATGTCCGATCTCCTGTCTCCTCCTTCCTAATTGTGTCTGATCTTCTGTCTCCTTCCTAATCATATCCCATCTCCTGTCTCCTTTCTAACCTTGTCCAATCTCTTGTCTCCTTCCTAACCGTGTACAATCTCCTGTCTCCTTCCTAACCGTATCTGATCTCCTGTCTCCTTCTAACCATGTCTGATCTCCTGTCTCTTTCATTACCATGTCCAATCTCCTGTCTCCTTCCTAACTGTGTCCAATCTCTAGGCTCCTTTCTAACCATATCCAATCTCCAGTCTCCTTCCTAACCATGTCCGATCTCTGGTCTCATTCTTACCCATTACATCTCCTGTCTCCTTTCTACCTGTATCCCGTCTCCTGTCTCCTTTCTAACAATGTCTCATCTCCTATCTCCAGCAAGCCCCCGCATCCTTCAGCAGGTGGCCCTCCCTTTGCTGACCCCAGCTCAGTGCAGACAGTATTGGGGCCAGAACAGAATCACTGATGCCATGATCTGTGCTGGAGCCTCTGGAGTGTCCTCCTGTCAGGTATCTGCCTGACATCCCATGTCTGCCTGGAGCAAACAGCAGGCAGTTAATGATCACTGCTCTCTAAAAACCTCATGTCAATTTGAGCTGTATCCCTCCCCATAAAGTAAAATATACAGATAGGCCATAATCTCCACTAGACAGGGCTCCTAATCCTTCCTTCTGCTCCTCCCCCAGGGTGATTCCGGCGGTCCTCTGGTGTGTAAGAGCGGTTCAGTCTGGTCTCAGGTTGGAATTGTGTCCTGGGGCACCAGCAACTGCAATGTTCAAACTCCTGCCGTCTACGCTCGTGTTGCCTACCTGCGAGGCTGGATCGACCAGACGGTCGCTTCCAACTAGTAAAGGAGCTCAGTAGCTGCAGCCCGCTCTCTTTTTCTGTTAGTCACTCAGCAGATGCTCTTATGTTGAGCCAATTTCAGGAACATTAGGGCAATGTGCCTTACTGAAGGGCACATAGATTCTTCAATTTCAGCTCAAAGATTTGAATGAGCATCCTCTACACATAACATTTACTTCCTGCAAATAGTTCAATGTGTGATGTCACACAGTCCCAACTAGCTTTTCCATCAGCTATTGACCATTTCACATGTCCCACTCACAGCACTGTATTCCATTAGTGTCATTGGTTAAAATGTAATTGAAATGATGACTTCCAATAAAGTTTAAAAAGATGTGTTGTTTTGTTTGCTGTTTCACATTACAGTAGTGGTGGAGTGTGGTGGAGAGAACACAGAAGACAATAAAGGAAAAAAATAAAATCAGTGCGTAAATAAACAAAGATCTAAGCCTTAATCGTCTATATAACAAAATGGGCGACAGTAAAGCCCAAACGATTATGCCTACAAGGCGACAATCACTCACTGTACATAACTTAAGTTACTGCTCAAACAGGCAGAGACTCGCAACAATAACCAACAACGACAATGGGAAACACGGGAACTATATACACAGGTTAATGAATGGATTGCAGACAGCTGATAATTGTGAACAGAAAACAAGATTGGTAGGAAATTATGTCATTTTCTGGGAAAACTGCACACACAACACACAAACAATCAGTCACTTCCGGCAAGATGGCGGACAGGGCACACAAAAAATGCTGAGATCCATTAATCTGGTCCCAAATTTGAACTGAAATACTACCTTTGACCTAAAAAAATCAGCTTGCTACGTCCCACAGATGTCATAACGCCAAGAAAACCAAATAAACCAAAAAAAGACTATGTCGGTCACCATTGGTAAGATTAATGACTCTCCTCCACCCAATATGGCTAATGATAAAACAGGAAACAAATTAGCCTTCCACAGCTATTCTGCAAGTGCCGCTGCTACCCCTATGGATACGTCGAAGCCATGCGCAGCTAACGATAGCTCCAGCGGCTTGAATGTAAGACGCTTACTGAATGTGACTCCGACTAACTCCCACTGACTAAGAAATTGGCGACAGATACTGAGCCATCCCTCAGTGATGTTTTAGCCATAATTGGGAACCTGGACAACAATGTGGAAGATTTTGGTAAGCAACTTACGAATTATACAGCGAGTGGAGCTGAACTTAGTCGGGTTCACTGAATGCGCATTCAAACTGGAGATGATGGAAAAGGAGCACTCAGACCTGAAGAGAGAATGATGAAAAAAAAATTATGAACTGAAAAACGAAATACTTGAGATGGATAGATATAAATGCTGCTGGAATCTGAGACTCTTTGGTCTTGAGGAACAGGAAGGAGAAAACAGTAGGGAAACAACTCAAATACTTCTTCTAAAAATCTTTCCACAATGGAAAGAAGAAATTAAAGTCATTGTTGACTCAGTCCACCGCGTTGGAAGAAGGGGGGAGGACGGTCGGAGCAGCCAGATCAACATCCAGTAGCTGTGGGGGGCCCGGAAAGCTCCAGCGATGAAAAGGGCCTGGAAAACTCGAGCGCTGAGGGGGGCCTGGAAAACTCCAGCGCTGAGGGGGGCCTGGAAAACTCCAGTACTGAGGGGGGCCTGGAAATCTCCAGCGCTG
>JACXGM010039105.1:0-10662 GCA_016801145.1 Umbra pygmaea
AGCTAAATATTATATGAATAATTAAGGTGTTGTGAAGTGATGAATATTATCCTTTTATCAAGCATGGCCCAAACATAACCTATTGTTGAATTAACACAAAAGTGGTTATTGAAAATAAATATGTTGTCTTTTAAAATGTCTTTTTTTGGGGGGGGGGATTTTTGACCTCGGTATTTGTTAAATCCTGGTTACGGCCTTGGACACCGTGATCAGCGGCGGTCGGTGGATCTTAATTTGGGGGCGCTGGCTCACAGTACTGTCCGAACTGGAGGAAATGGAACGGTATCGCACAGTATCGCACATGGGTTTGGTGTGTTGTGCACCGTTCCATTTGCTCCGGTGCCGAGCGTAACATGAGCCCGCCCTCCCCAATTAAGATCCACCGACCGCCGCTGACCGTAATATATCAGTAGTGAAATAAGGTTTATTGGATCAACAGAAAGGGTGCAATATGCATTAAAATTAAATTAAACAGGTGCATAAATTCGGGCACCATCACATCAATTTTTAGTTGAGCCTCTTTACCAGAAATACCAGCCTCTAGACACTTCCTATAGCCTGTAATGAGTGTCTGGATTCCTGCCCAAGTAAAAAAAAAGTATATTTAAATTATACTCCAGTATTATACTTCTAGTATACTTATGTTTAACCATAAGTATGTATTCAATGTATTTAAGTATATTTGAAGTATACTTTCAAAATATGCATACCAAAATAATATATTAGAAGTATATTTAGGATAAATAAAATACATTTCAAGTATATTTAAATATACTTTTTTTTTACTTGGGTGGTGAAGGTATTTTGGACCATTCCTCCTTTCAGAACATCTCCAGTTCATTTAGGTTTCACGGTTGCTGAGCATGGACAGCCCACTTCAAATCACCCCACAAATTTTCAATGATATTCAGGTCTAGGGACTGGGATGGCCATTCCAAAACATTGTACTTGTTCCTCTGCATAAATACCAGAGTAGATTTTGAGCAGTGTTTTGGGTCGTTGTCTTGTTGAAATGTCCAGCCCCGGCATAACAACAACTTTTTAACTGATTCCTCTATATTATTCTCAAGTATCTGCTGATATTGAGTGGAATCCATGCAACCCTCAACTTTAACAAGATTCCCATTATTGGCACAGGCCACGCAGCCCCACAGCATGATGGAACCTCCACTAAATATTACTGTGGGTAGCAAATGTTTGTCTTGGAATGCTGTGTTCCTTTGCGACCATGTATAACGCCCCTTGTTATGACCAACTGTGCGTTTTCATACCTTAAGCGACTCTGTTTGTGGCCTGTGTGCAGAAAAGGCTTCTTCCGCATCACTCTCCTGTACAGCTTCTCCTTCTGCAAAGTGCACTCCTATCCATGAAGTTCAAGGCTTAATGAGCTCACCAAACCAATTGTGTGTTTCAATTTATCAGTGCTAGGTAGTTACAGGTTATCAAATCAACAAAATGACAAGGGTACCCAAATGTTTGCACCTGTCTAATTTTCTTTTGATGCATAGTGCACATTTTCTGTTAATACAATGAACCTCATTTCACTACTCAAAATATTACTATGTCCTTCAGTTAAATGAAATTGCTGATCCAAACATCCAATTGTTTATAAATGAAAATCATGGAAATTGTCAGAGGTGCCTAAACGTTTGCATACGACTGTATAATTGTCACTCATTTTGCTTCTCATTTCACTGCTCCTCATTCCCTCCATACTACTCCTCCTCCACTTCTTTTGTTCTGCCTCCTTCTGTATCACCAACCCCCCATTGCTCTGTAAAGCTCGGTGACAGCCCCATGCTGTGATCTGTCTCTCTGCATTCCCCCTGAGTCTCTCTGTCAGAATGCTGGCCAGGTTGCAATAACTTCCTCACTGGGCTGCCAATCACAGCCCTATAAATAACAAGTACCCTGTCCGGCCTGGCGGCTGCAGAACCACAGAGCCGGTCCAGTAAACAGGCTATACATATAGTTTCACTGCCACCACCAGTCCCTGTCCAACAACAACCCACTCTGACAGCATAGACCCCATGTCACTTCTCTGTCTCTCATGTCCTCTATCTTGCTCTCATGCGCACACACATTCACAAATACACACAAACTGGTTCTATAGCCATTTGCTCCAGTCCAGTAGAAGTTTGTACAAACAGCTCTCCCTTGCTTCCATACAGAGCCAGATACACTATGTAACAAAATGTATGTGAACAACCCTACTGAAGGTGGAGGAGGGATAATGGTCTGAGGCTTATTTCAGGGTTTGTGTCTAGGCCCCAGATTGAAAGGTCACCTTCATGCTAAAAGATACAAAGACATTTTAGAAAAATGGGTGCTTCCAACTGTGTGGCAACAGTTTTGATAAGGCTCTTTCATATTCTGGCATGACAGTGCCCTTGTGCACAATGGTGGGTCATAGTTTGATGACTTTGTTGTGGAGGAAATTGAGTGGCCTGCACAGAAACCTGACCTCAACCCAGGGCCGGCGATTGCTATACGACAAGCAAAATAAAACATGTTTATTAAACATGATCATCCTAGGGCACCCCGTCAGCCACACGTTTACTTGTCAACCTGATTATTAGATTGAATTGATGATTACTGTCGATCATTTCCTAATGGGGGGGGCGGGGGTTTTAGCTGTCTAAAACCCTCTGGTGCACAGGGACGAAAACAGAGAAAGGAAAACATAAGAATAACGGCAAGTATAGAGGTAAGTCTTCTCATCTCAGCCATTAAGTGGTCAAAAGAAATATATTTAGTATTGTGCATCGTTAGTGCTAGCTAGTGACTCTTACTTTGTTAGTTTGCTACGGAAAACTAGCAAACGTAAAAACATAACTTCACTGATCTGCATGGATGTAAATGTGAAAAAACCAGTATCTGGATAACGTATGCTAGTTATAAAAAGTACAGTTGCTCTCTACATTTATTATAAATAGCAGAAGTTCTGATTAGTGAGTTGAGTTCACAACTAGTGCATACACACACAGAAACCATTTTGGTGATAGTGGTGGTGTTCACCCTTCTGTACAGTTCCCCTGCAGGCATATACTAAAATGTGTGTGTTTGTTTTATTTTCAATTGGCCAGATGCACTCAGGCAATATTTGTAGAGGCCGGCACCTGCTGGAGAAAGGATGCTTGATCCTTAATGTTCGCCTCGCTCTGAACTTTGTAAGTACAAGTAGTACTATTGTTGCTGTTTTTGTTGTTGTTGTTATTATTATTATTAGAAATTATTACTTTTATAATCACATCACATTAATACTACTAATTGTAGTCAGTAGAATTATTTTGCTTTGTAGCAGTCTAATAGTAATTATAGTAGTGGTGGTAGTAATTGTAATTTATCTACTACAAGTTACATGGTCAGATAAAATGTATTTGTACAATGCACTATGCTAGGATGTTAGAACTGACCCAATGCAATTGTGTACCGAACAGCATGGATGAAGTCTGTGTTAAAATACAGCTGCAGGAGAAGGGACATCCAGTAGTAGTACAAGTACTCCAAAGACCAGTGACACACAGGTCAGGAACACACAGCTTGCATCAGGTGAGTCTATTTAATAGTATTTATTCAAGCCACAGCCATATTTTAAAGTACAATAGAAAAATGTTAGCATGTATTGAAATACAATAGCTTGTTTTCTTAAAGACGTTCAACCACATTCATGATCATTTTACTTATTTATTATATTTAATACTTTAATACTTATTATATTAAACACTGCTTGTCTGGCTATACAATATGCTTGAATACAGATGAATGTGAAGGGACATTCATAAAGCACTCAGGTTACCAGTGAGTCACAGATGACTGAGACCAGGGACACCATCCTGAAGGAAGTTACTGCTTTGAATAACTAATTCAAGCCTACAAATTGAGATGCCACAAGTTAGTGTAGATTACTTTCATGGGTTGGGCTGAGTTCACAACTTTTGGGAAGTTACTCAGTAAGACCCTATTGACCAGGTGAAATTATTTCATAACTTACCAGTGATCTATGAAAATGAAAATGTTGTAATTTGACTGGAAATCCACTGTAAAAGTTTGCAGTTTTTTACCTTCAATTGGAAAAATGGGAAACATTCTAAAATTACGAGCTTCTTTTACCTGGTCATTAGGATCTTACTAAGGAACTTCCCATGAGTTGTGAACACAGCCCAACCCAGAAAAGTAATCTATTACACTAACTTGTGGCATCTCTGCCTACAACCACCTGAAAAAATGTGCAAGAAGATATTGAAAACACATAGAAATCACAATAACATTCCATCCATATGAAACTACTTTCAACCACAGTTTTAGTCATTTTCACTCATTTAATTGAACACCACTGATCTTGCTGTTGCAGGTGAAGGGGCCACATCTAGCATTCCAGACACCAGTGAAACACAGATCATTGAGACCAGGGACACTCAGCCTGAAGCAAGTAGGACCCTTAAATACTATTTATTTGACCAAAATTTAAAACTTCAGTGACATTCAAGTTGACATTCTTCATTCATTTATCTCCAACACTGCTGGTCTATTATACTCTATGTGCTGGTCCATAATATAATAATGTATTTTTTTTAAGGTTTCTAGTATGAGCACCTTTACATTTCATGGAGTTCATCCATGCTCTGAACCAAAGTTTGGGTGTGTAAAAAAAATATTTAAAATAAAGCATTAAAAAATGGAATGTCTCTTCATTGATGTTACGTATTATAATATCAATTAACAGGGCAAAGATCACTATGGCAACTGGGGGCGCAAAACTCAATCTCGCCTAGGGCAACCAAAGGGCTAGAGCCGGCCCTGCCTCACACACTTTAACACCTTTGGGATAAATTGGAATGGAAATTGCGAGCAAGGGCTTCTTGTCCAAGATCAGTGCCTACCTCACAAATGCTCTTTAGGCTGATTGGGCAGAAACTCCCACAGGCACATTTTGAAATGGAATGCCTTCAGATTGAGCTTCCTCTGACACATGTACAGTTCTAAAGGCAAATTAGGTGGTTGTTAACCAGTGTGTTCCTTTCACATTTCAGGGACTTCTGTGGTCCAAAATATACTTAGTTCAATTACTTTAGATAAGAGTGCCATCACACTAAATTACCAGGATGCTATTGGGTCTGCTTGTTTAGAAGCTTATTTTTGTTATGTTATTGCACTGTCAGCTCTAACTTTCTAATGCTAAAACAGAGGGCACCTTATTACTAAGTACTGACCACTGTGCATGGTTGTGTTGTGTGTGGCTGAGTGCATCTTTGACTTAATTGATTTAATGGTTAATATGCACCTTTGTGTTTGTTCATGAATGTCTGTTCATGAAATTGCAGTTTGGCTGGGCATGAGTAAATGTGGCTGAGCCAAAAAACAAATCCACCAGAAATCCAGCAAAATACCTGACATATTCAAGAAGTTTATAAAATTGTATTAAAAACAAGAGGCCATTGCAAAACTACAACTTAACACAACAAAAAATACAGACATTTTGAGTCCAATGGTGAGTGGGCTCCAAAATTACTGGCACCCCTGACTGGCAATGCACAAACAATACTGTCAAAAATATAAACAATACAATTATACTCAAAAAACCAACTACTGTACTTTTTAAATGTGTAACTGGAACCAATTAAATTCATTTTTTGATTAAATTTAAAATCAATGTTTTCCAAATCAAGGTTTCACAATCTGTGTCACCCTTAAATATTATTGTAAAAAGTATCTACCAAAATTAAACCAGGAATGAAATTCCACTTATTTAAGAAAAGAAAATAACTGGCAGCTCAAAAGAGAAATATGGTCATAGACCTTTATACAAGAAGATACACCACTGAGCACTGTCAGGGTAATTATTAAAAATTACGATAGGGAGGAGGAGTGTGAGAGAGGCAACAAAGTCCCCAAGAATCACAGACAGACTTGGCATATTGGGGTCCAAAAAGCACCATCAGACACCACCTCCACAACCACGGCCTCTTTTGAATGGTTGCCAGAAGAAAGCCCTTTCTGACCACAAGACACAGAAGCAAGCGCTAGAAACAAACGTAATTTAAATTATGACTGAAAGAAGGTGCTCAGGTCAGATGAGACCAAAATTTAACATTTTGGTCAGGTACAGCATCGACATGTTTGGTGTCAAAACAGAAATGCATACAAGGAGAGGCACCTCACCCACAATGAAATATGGTGGTGGGTCAGTAATGTTTTGGGGCTATTTTAATTCCATGGGTCCAGGGGCACTGGTCAAGATTAACTGCATCATGAATTCCACCAAGTGTCAGGCAATTTTGGCTGACAATCTGGTTGCATGTGCCAAAAGGCTGGGACTTGGCAGTAGGTGTGTTCCAGAGGGCAGTTGATAAGCACAAGAATGTGAAAGATCTTGAAAGGATCTGCATAGGAATGGTCCAAAATCCCTCCAAATGACTCCATGCTGTTATCCTTGACAGAGGTGGTTGCACTAAGTACGGAATAAGGAGTGCCAACAATTATGGAACCTTGATTTCGGTGATATTTCTTTTGTATTAAATATTTGTATGAGTTTGGTTGGTTCCATTGCAACATTAATAAAGTACAGTGTTTCTCACATGTTGGTATTTTGAGTTTCTCTATAATTATATTGTTTATGTTTTTAAAGTGTTGTTTGTGCATTGCAAGTCAAGGGTGCTGTTCATTTTGAATCAAGCCCACTGCACAAACCCTATCTGGAATGTATTGTATATACTGTATATGAAATAAATTCACTTTGAGCGATTGAACTTCAGAGCTTAGAAAGGAACTGTATAGCTTTTTCCTTTACCCTCCATGCCTGGCTTTTTAAAGAAGTGCAAGTCTGAACTATGTTTCACCCTAAATTGTAAATAAAATTAATAGGTTAATTACCACACTAATAATTATTTATCTAAGATAAGTAGACACAACGTGAATCCCAAATCGACCCGCCCTAACCCCTCGCTTGGAAGGCTCTCTGTGGTCACGTGTTGATTAGCAAACTCAGAGGGTGACTTCCCATTAAGGTGGCTATGGGTTTGGGAAACAGATCAGCTTCGGGACATACTCCTGACTGAATGGTGCAATTCATGTTCTACTGTTAAATCATAAAACAAGAATGGATTTCTAATTTACAAATCCATCCTATATTTTAAGATGAAGTTAGCAAAATTAACGATTTCACATACTTTGTTTTGTTTATGCGTCAAACAAATGCACGTCATATCACTGGTCACACCAATCCATTTGGGCCGAGGTCCTGACATGGCTTCACCGCTGGTCTGTATGTGTTTTTGCAGTTTCTGAGGCGTGTTCACTAATTCCTACTGTGTGATAGTTGGCACAGGGACGCAGTCTTGATGTCTGATGTCATGACATTGACATTTTCAGCCCAGTGCCCCTCAGACCTCTGCCATCATGCCCTGGCACCTGGGAACTCAACATTAAGTAAGTACTGGGAGAGTTCATTAGATCAGTAGGCTGAGAGAGTGAGCGGCCCTAAGACACACATGACATGCACAAAGAATGCAATCTGTATCTGTTGAAGCAGCTTTGGAAAACATAATAATCTCACATTGGTTCAATCTGTTTTGACAAACACACAATATTAGTGTAGCTAGGGGTCTAAGCTCAGACAATGCCTGATGCAACATATGCTTCTTTTAAAAAATATGATCTTTGACAAAAAAAGTATTTGGCTTGCCTATAACAGTAGCCATGTCTTAAATCTATCTTTCCTATTAGCAAAAACATGACCTAATTGCACACTATTCTGTTTCAAATGTACTGTTTAGTATAACTTGGACTATTCATTTTCAGTTCAATGGGCACTGTCCACTTGCATTTTTAATTGTTGCATGCCTAAGCTTGGTTCACTGTTCGCTGGCTGCTTGTGGGTCATGGTGTAGCTCAGGTATATGCTCAGGTATTTGCAAGGGCAGAGTTGTGTTGCGTTTTAATAGAAAACAATAAACATATATGCAACATACAAACACTCCTGACATGTGCAATCAAGGACATTGGGGTAGCGGGTTATATATACAGACAATGATTGTTTGATAGAAACCAGGTGTGAATTGTAATCAAGACTAATTGAGAGTCTGGTGTGAAGGAGTGAAGTGGAAGGTGAAGTCCGGAATGGCCACAGTGAGGCAGCCACGCAGTGGGGACAGGAGGAACAGACACACCAATTTTGATTGGCTGTTGCCCAACTCCCGACTAAAGATCAGGAGCCTCATTTATAAAAGTTTGCGGTGGATTTGCGTCAGAAGTGGCGTACTGACGAAATATAGGACGTGTGTCCGCAAAGAAATATTCAGATTTACAAAACCGTGCGCACGCACGTCCTACGCCGTTTTCCCTTTATAATTCACAATCAACTCTAAATGTGGCGCAGCTTTTGCGGCTGCATGTCACGCCTATAATTGCCCATAAATAGTCAGTGAAACGCCCCAAAATTAATATTCATTGATTGAGAAATCATGGCAAACAGAGAGAGGAAAACCAAGAAAAGAAACTTCACTCAATGTGAAGTAGAAAATATTGTTAGTGAGGTGGAAAAGAGGAGGAAAATGTTTTTTGAAGGGCAAAGTGTGCATTTTACCAATGCCAAAAAGGCGTTGGAGTGGAAAAATGTTGCAGACGCTGTAAGAACGTCGGACCGTGGCCCAAATAAAAAGTGGTCAGGTATCATTCGATGTCAAAGCCTCTGGCGCTTCATCGTGAAAGTGTGTCTGCCACGGGTGGGGGAAAATTGGTTACATTACAGCAACATGTCTGCATTACAAATTATTTGGACATTGATTGAATGAAAATGCTTTCGATTAATGAAAGCATATTAATTCTCATTTGATGCCCTTATTATGGCAACATGAGTGCAGTCAATATGGGAAACCGGACATAGCTACAAATTGCGCTTTTTGTTTGCCTGTTCACCCGCAGTGTAAGGAAACTTTATGTAATCATGAGACACACCAATTACACCTATTAACAAGTCTGGCATAACCGGTCTTAAGGGTTGGCTGTGAAATCCCAGACCTGTCAGCCAATTCCCTCTGGAAAGTGCCAGTCGCCAGAAATCCTGGTGTTGTAAGGACTTGAAGTGGGACTGGCACGGCGTGGATTCTCTGAGTGCTCGCTGGGCCCAATAGAGCAGAGAGGTCCAACAGGACGCCAGGAGGAAATCGGAACCGGCTCATAAGCCACTCGTCCTCGTTTGCCAGCAAGTCTTCTTGCTGTCTGAAAATGCGTTCCCTCCAAATCCTTCCATTTGCCACTTCTTCTAACAGCGCAAGATCAGCCATTGTGCGTCATTACGCATTGGGTTGGCATCATGGCTTTTTATGACCATGCAGGTGATTGTATCTGATCAGCTACAGATGTCGGTATTCATGTAATTGTAAATGGGATTACGCGCAAATTGAATTAATTCCAGCTTTCAAAATGGTTAAGACATCCGTCACGATGGAACAATTGATGGAAGGAAATGAAACGGACTAACGACATATAGCCTACACGAACACCATGATTCCGTAGTTGATGACATTTATGAACGCAACTTTCCCCAGTTGGTCAATGAAGACATTTATCTAATCTAATGTATGTCTGCTACGCCAGATGGACGCATCAACAAGGATATGTTTTAAACATTATTTTGTTTACCTTATTATTTATGAGGATGAATTACATAACATGGCAATATAATTACAGAACATGTTTGAGTGTTCTTTTTTCAAATATGTCTTCGTTTGCATTTAAGTTGGCTACAATCTTGTTTAATTTAATTTGTATTCCACCACAGACTGTTGATTGTAAGAATGGCTTTGTGAAATGTTCATATTATTAATGAGAGGCAGTATTTCAATTTCGTTTAGCTACACAACGCTCTGCAGTTTCAGACAGCTTCACGTGTTTCACACATCTGCCGGCGGTGTCGCCATTTCTCATTTCACCCGTTTTTGTGCGTACGCATGGGTCAGAATTTCCGTGAAGGACCGCACATTTTCCCGTCAAGTTTGCTTTTTATAAATCCCAATTTTGCGTAGAGAGTGGCGTACGCCTTCTTATGTGCATACGCCTCGTTTATAAATGAGGCCCCTGGTCCTACCTTCCTGTGCTTCTCAGAGCAGGTTCATTCTGCCCACACTGATCTCACACTCAGTCGTGACAAAATTTGAAATGAATGGGAGTTTAAATTTCTCTAAATGAAATTCATCTTTGAAATGCCTGGTGGACAGTGCTTGTAAGGCAGTAACAAATGTAGAGATTTAATCATATGGACCTTTCTTAAATTGTCTTATACTCATTAAACTCAAAAAAAGGTTCACAAATAATTGGTTTAGTATCTCTATCATATTTAAGTGTGTGTTTCTTTCTCTCTGTGTCACATCCAGCCCTGTAGGTGGGCTTGGTGTTCACTGGGGATAGGTTGTTTATGTGTTGTCTCTGTGATCCCTCTGTTTGTGTGAGTATGCTGCCCTCTTGTGTCTAGTTCTTGTCATGGGTTTGGTAGGGTTTATTAGTTATGTCATTGTTTAGCCACAGGTGGATTTAGTTAGTAATTAGTATGTCTTTGTATTTAACCAGGTTGTTCTCCCCTTGTCTCTTGTCAGTCAATGTTTCCTGTATGCGTTCCTGTGTGTTTCTCCCAGTTATATTTGGAAAGCCCCTCGTGGCAGTTTT
>JACXGM010039106.1:0-10661 GCA_016801145.1 Umbra pygmaea
TGTATATATAACCCAATAAATGACGGTGTTAGCCTTGTTTCTAGTTTGACATTCCATTTAATTTGAGGCACATGTGTACAAGGCACGTAGCTTACATTATGAGGGGAAATTATTATTTTTGTTATAGCTACTGTAGAATGGTGACATTTGCTACATTCCTGAGTGTCTAAGCTTTCTGTAGATATATAACATGTATATAAAACCTAAAAAATAGGACTTGTGAACTGTAATTGCTTGGACTTGTGAACCAGTGATATAGTGAACCAGACTACCGGCGCTGGTATTGTGCTCCCTAAGTAGTTAAATGTTAACAATCAATTGATAAGTAATACAACAACATATCATTTGTTTTTACCATCGGGAAATCATAAGCGCAGGTGTGCCCCCGCGCTGTTTTGTACTGGAACTTCAGAAAGCAACGAGTGATAATCGTCATAGGTAACATAACTAAGAAATTTCTTTTTTGATTTGTGATTGCTGATACGCTAATTTATTAACATTTAATCATGTTATGGTAATAATATTAAATAATGGTTAATTCAAGGCTGTTAATATGCACATATTAGCTATCTAGTCTAGCAAATTTTTCTATTTACAGTATAGTATTCTGTACTCTCGAGTTGTCTTCACGTGTAGCCTATAAATGTAGTACAGTAATGTTGTAGTAGTAAAAAGACATTACAGAATCAGATCACAGTGAAAGCTTTATATTTTATCATGCAGAATGTAATATATCCTGTATAGATAATGTGAAATACATATAGCCTACACTGTCAGTCAAAAGTTTTTGGATGGTAAGCATTATTGCTCCAGTTCAGTACTCGTCATTGTCACATGATCCTTCACTATTATATATATTTTTTAATTGCTGGCTTATTTTAGAGAAAGTGTAGTGAATAAGAGACCAGTGGATCACAGTCATAAATGTCTTCAAGCACATGGCTCACAGAAGGTTGAAAGATGCCCTGAACACTGCATATCTATATTATCTATATTATTATTATGGCTGTTATTAATAGTTAGTATATATATATATATATATTTAAAAAGGAGGGGGTTGCATTTTTCAGTTTCGACACGTGCCCCTCAAAAGGTCTGTGCACTGCCCTGATGTAGAGGAAAACTTGAAATGGCGCCGAAACTGGTACCAGATTTTGAGTGTAGATAATACTACAGGGTTTCCTGAGTAACGAGAGGGAGATGTAGGGAGAGGAGAGCATGATAAGGCAGGGAGAGAGGAAGAGCAGCAGGAAAGACCTTCTAGCAGGCACCAAGATGTGTCTGGGGAGTGCAGCCAGAATAGCAGTTTTTGAAGGTTAGCGGCCCAATAGAAATATAGGAAATTAGGAAGTGCGAGCCCACCACTGAATTTACATCGCTGTAGTAAGAACCTGCTAATTCTTGGTGGTTTTCCAGCCCAGACGAAAGACGAGATCGCCTGATTAATTTCGGTAAAGAAAGACATAGGTAAGAACAAAGGAATTGTTTGAAAAAGATACATGAATTTAGGTAGGCTATTCATTTTAACAGCATTGATTTTCCCTATGAGTGAGAGTGGTAAGTTACCCCACCTCTTAAAATCTCCCTTCAACTGACTGAGAAGGGGGGAAAATTTGGCCGAGAAGAGAGCCGCCAGGAGTGAGCGAATAACATTAACTCCTAGGTATTTGAAGCTCAAATTATTAAGTTGAAAGGGCAGATCTGTCTGCTGAAGCCGTAATGCGGCTTGATTGATTGGAAAACACTCGCTTTTTTGAAGATTTAGCTTGTAACCGGAAAAAGAACTGAAATTCTCCAGAATGGAAAGAATAGTTGGTAAAGATGTTGTTGGATTGTGTACATATAACAACAAGTCATCAGCATATAATGCCAGCTTATGTTCAATTCTCTCATGTAGGACACCCTGGAAGGAGGGTGAGGCCAGTAAGGCCGCCGAAAGAGGCTCAATAGCGATGGCGAAAAATAGGGGAGAAAGAGGGCAGCTCTTTCTTGTCCCCCATTCTAGGGTGAAGTAGTCAGAGTAATTATCATTAATACAGAAACTGGCCTGCGGGGAAGCATACAGCCAGTGTTGTAGTCAAGACCACCTAACCCGAGACCAAGACAGGACCAAGACATTTTTCAAATAGGTAAACAAAGAAGTTAAATGTTTGATATGGTATGAGCCAGACTTTACACATTACTTGATTTTAAAAGTAACTAAGTTAGATTACAAATGACTTTATTAGTTACATTCAGCAGCTGCCAACAACACCACCGCCACCTCAACATAAAAATGACAACTGGTTTTGCCAACACTTACTTGGTAAAAAGTAATATATTTGATCTGCAACTGTAAATTGGAACTTAAAAATGAGCTCTCTGAAAGTAACGTGCCATACAATAACCTATTTAATTTAGTCATTTCTCATATAAGTTGAGGCGCATTGCTCAGTATCCAATCTCTGCTCATATCTATAGGTATCTCTCTAACCCAAACGAGAGAGCATCACCTCGGCGCATAGCTTTAATGTCTGGAGCTGTATACAGCTGACATTAGCTAAGGTCGATGTAACTGCGCAGCAGTTTGTCTACATTACTCATTGATCTAATAAGACTATGGTGTGACAAATATTTGCTTTGGAGCAGGAGCATCGATAAGAGGACTCGTTGACGTCAAGGGCATACAACATCGATGGTTTATAAAACTTAGAACCCAGAGCCGTATACAAAGATCGATGTATATATGGCTCTGCTAGAACCGGTTCTCGAGTGGAACTCGTTTTCAATCCCCATCCGAGGCAGGTTGCTAATGTTAGCTAGCCAGCTTTGCTAAACATCAATCTTACACATAGCTTACCTTTCTTTGTGCTTCCTTTCTAAGTGACGATAAAAGTTTAAAGTAGTCCCCACCATCTCTGAAATCTAAGCACTGCAGTATTTACAAGAAGCTGTAGGCTTTCTTCTGGATGTTGTTTTACAAATATATTATTTATGATTTTTGTAGCCAAATTGTATTATTGAAGATTTTGCAGACATCTTCTCCCGCTCCCAGACAAATACAGCTCACTTTCTTAGGAGTGCGAGTGAAAGGATGGGTGACATTGGTTACAAAAATACATAATTAGTAATGACCAATGAGTCACGTTATTGCTTGGATTCTAATCAGTACATTTTACATCCAATAACAGCAAATATGTTAACAAAAAATAGACAATATACTGGCAATTTAGTGATATTTCCACAGTTGTGGTCTTGACTGGTCTTGAAAAAAAGTCCAGAGTCCTCAATGTCCAAGACAGAGACAAGACCGAGTACAAATGTAGTTGAGACCGAGACGAGACAGAGACAATCAAAAAGTGGTCTTGAGACCGGTCTCGAGACCAAGACCAGTCTCGAATACTACAAAACTGCATACAGCAGCCTAATCCAAGCAATTCATTTTTAACCGAAACCAAACTTTTTAAGAGCGGCAAATAAATATTCCCATTCAATTCTGTCAAATGCCTTCTCAGCATTAAGCAATACCACAAGTTTTGAATAGAGAAAAAGTAATCTGATCACTGATTACTGATTACTACTTTAAAAAGTAACTTAGTTACTTTACACATTACTTGATTTTAAAAGTAACTAAGTTAGATTACAAATTACTTTATTAGATATATTCAGCAGCTGCCAACAACACCACCGCCACCTCAACATAAAAATGACAACTGGTTTTGCCAACACTTACTTTATTGGAAGTCCATTTTTAACAGTAACATCAACAATGTATCTCCTGATATTTTAAGTTGAACTAATTCCTGAAAAAATACTTTATAAAATATAAAATAAAGACAGTCTTTCTTGACCTGACATATTTAACTGTTAACACTGTAATGGCAAAACTTACTATTTAAAATATATATAAATGTAACTATTAAATTCTTTTTTACATGTTTTTTTTCAAAATAATAGTGCTCATTTTAATTCACTGCAATAATCATTGTTAATTAATTATAAAGCTAGTGAATTTTAACCAAACGGCGAATGGTTCTTGCCTATAGCTAGCGCCGGCTCTGACTGTCCTCATGCTGAAAACATGAGTTGTCACATACGTGACTTCACTCCCCCAGATGCAAGAAGAAAGCAAAAATATATATTTTTACTAAGGAAAATGACAAAAAAATTATCTCACAGTGACTTGGATAAGTAACTTTAATCTGATTACTGCTTTGGAAATAGTAATGCGTTAGATTACTCGTTACTGATAAAAGTGGTCAGATTAGAGTGACCCCACCAAAATTGGCTTATTAAAGACTGAAAAAGTAACTATAGCGCATCATACAGTACTCTGATCACAAAGGTTAGCCAGCTAGTTAAATACACTTTTCATACGATTTTGAGGTAAATATGAATTAATAGGCCTTATAAGCTGGGTCGCGAGAAAACCCTGACTATTAAATAAGAGAGGAACTCTCTAGGGTCGAAAAAGTCCTCATTTCAAACTGCAACGCATGTTGTTTACTAGTAACTCACCCCGCTGTTGAGTCCCCTTTGTCCAAGGCTCCAACCTGTTTTCATTTCAGGTGCAACACTGAACAAATCAATAATAATAATAAATAATAATAATAATGAATTCCACATATATAGTTCTTTTCTTGCAAGGAACTCAAAGCACATTACACAGTGAGGGGGAAAGCCCATCTCATCCACCACCAATGTGTAGCACCCAGTTGGGTGATGCACGGCAGCCAGTTTACACAAGAACGCACACCACACATCAGCTATCAGGTGGAGAGGTGAGTAGTTATATATGCCAGTTAGGAAGGAGGGGGATTATTAGGTGGCCATGATTGATTGTGGGATTTTTGTAATGACCACAGAGAGTCAGGACACCCATTTTAACGTCCCATCCGAAAGACGGCACCCTACGCAGGGCAGATATTCCCATCACTGCCCTCGGGCATTGGGAAGATCTTTATACCAGAGGGAAGAGTGCCCCCTACTGGACCTCTGGTCTCCCATCCAGGGACTAACCAGGCCCGACCCTGCTTAGCTTTAGGCCTTGTCCACACCTACACAGGTATTTTTTTAAACAGAGTTTTTCTTCCTTTGTTTTAAAAATAATTGTCCACACAAGCACGGTTTAAAATAATCTCTGTCCACATGAAAACACAAAAACACCCAAGCATGCACTGTCAAGAGTATGTCAAACCAACCGGTGAGAATATAACACTAACCGTAAAGCCAGGTTGGCCAATCAGAAGCCTAAAAAGGGGTTATTACCTATTCCGGTAAGTCTCGTCCAAAACCGGCAAGGTCTGTGTCGTGGGAGGGTAGCATAGTCATAAGCAGTCACCTGAGTAATATTGCATTCTGATCCCTCTGTTCAGCAATATAATGTGATAACTGTGCATGTATCGGTATAAGCCCTGTAAGCACAGTTATTAGCAGCGATATTTTGGCTACATTTGCCATAGCATTTTTTTGCACAGATTCTCCTCATGTAAACAATGGAGAGAGTGTCGCACAATCTGATGTTAAACAAAAGAGATAACAGTGCACACTCGGAAATCACAAGCCAAAGTATTCAGTTTCACCGTCCACACGACAACACTGTAACCGGAGTTTCTAAAAAACTTCACCCTGGTCTGAGTTTTCAAAAATGCTCGGTTTCATTGACCTGATACAGCGTTTTTGTGTGGACGAACGGCCTAACCACATAGAAAACCTGTGGTTTTGAAAATACCTGTTCATGTGGACGGGGCCTTAGAAGCAAATCAGCAGTGCAATACATGCTGCTGGCTGGACAGACAACAAAGACAGACAACAAAGAAAACAAGACAGACAACAAAGAAACAGGGCTAAGGGGGCAGGGTTCATAACAGCTTCCTTAGTATTAATGTTTCCCCTTTTTATGTATTTTTTCCAGTTCCTCAATTTCATTCTCTATGCACTTTTTGGGCCCTATCTTACACCCAGCGCAATTGACTTTTTACACCAACGCATGTATCATTCCTATCTTGCACCAGGGAATGAACTTGCGTTCGTTGGGCAATAGCAATCTGCTGTTATAATAGCAATCGGCCATGGAACAAGCGCTCCTGCTCTTAAAGGGAATGTGAGATGACGCTCTGATTGGTTTATTGCACGTTGCGCCCAAACCACACCTATGAATAATGAAGCTACTTCAGACCTACCCATTTTAGATTTGCGTTGGGCGCAAGAGTCATTTATCCCGCCACAATGTCACTTGCGTTTCATGTTTGATACTTGCTTTTCAGATTGTTAAAATAGGGCCCTTTATTTTCTTGTTGTCTTTTCTTAAAATATGTATACAATATTATTTCCCCTTTTAACACCAACTTAGCTCCTTCCCATAAAATTACTGGGTTTACATCTTCTGTATTGTTATGCATTATGTATTCTTGCAGCCACTGTCTCAATTTGGATATAAATTCATTCTAACAAGAGTGAATTATTAAATCTCTATCACAGCCCTTTTTTCTTTACTAAATCTGAAGAGTTGCATGATCGGATAAATATGTTTGTCCAATTTTAATGTTTTTTACTTTTGTTAGATCCTTGTAAAACATAAAGAAATATTTTAGACTTGACTATGTTCCTGTGACTGAAGAGAAATATGTATAGTCTCTCTGATTTTGATTAACTGTCCACCATATGCCCATTACTCCAATGTCTTTACAAAATGTTTTCATCAAAATTGGATCCCTTTGAGCTTTATATCTTATGTTACTTTGAGAATAAATGTTTTAATTCATTAGTAGATTAAATTCTCCTCCAAGTACCATTAATCCTTTACTTTGTACTAACACCGAATCAACAATCTTCTCGAAAGTGCCTGGACCTAGTTTTGGAGTGTTATATACATTTAATACTGTTATATAGTCTCTGTCTATCTTCCCTACCACAAGTACAAATCTTCCCTCTTTGTCTTGAATTTTCTACTTCAAATGACGTATGGTTTCGTATCAAAATTATAACACCTCTTCTTGATAAATGAAAGGTTGAGTAAAAGACTTGAGCCTTAAACAGTTTTGCAAGTTTCTCATGCTCCATTTTAGATAAACAAGTTTCTTGCAAAAAACTATATCACCTCCTAGATGTTTAATTTGTGCAAAAACTTTAGTCCTCCTAATTGGGTTGTTTAAACCATTCACATTATATGAGATTATAATAATATTCATACATTACCACAAAATATACAAAATTTCATTGAGGTATCCTTTTGTATTCAACATATTGTACACCTCTTAAACCCATGTAAATTTTAAACTTGCCCACTTTACTACATTCACAACACACTTGTTCCCCTGAATATTTGAAACCTTAGCACCGCATGAACAATTACAATTGTTTTATGTGCCAAAAAAACTACACGTAAATATAAAAATAAAAACATGAAACACAAACACAGGCCCCAATGATAAACTTTGAATTGCTGTGAAATTCCACATTATTCCTGTAATTTGGAAGGAGAGGTTATCGTTAAGTAACCCATGCCAACAGATGGTCAATGTGGCTATAGTAATTGGAACATAAGTTGCCCATATTTGCATGGTGAGCAATATGCGAGTGCACAAAATCCCCACCATCTCTGTTATTCATTTGTATACACAGTCATACAAATCTCTTATTCTTTTGTTTTAACCCCCACGTCACACTTTTGAATGTTCCATGAATTAGATTCTCTCAATAAATTGTCTTTCTACATTTAGTACTTCATGATAACTGAACTGTCATCATTCTTTTGACACTTAAATTAATCTCAAATCAAACTATTCTTACATTTACTTTTGTAACCACTACATACTTATCACAACACAACTTGTGGCTTTTCAACACATTCTCCTCATAGACAATTAAATGGCATAATTTTAAATACACTTTTTAAATGGGCAAATTTTACTTACAGTCATACTCTGAAGTTTTTCAGGAACTTAGTACAGTTCTACTGACTTTATCATTCCTCTATTCATGCCACTTTCTGGAAAGAAGTGGATGCGTTCTCTATATTGTGCATGGGTCTTGTATAGACTCGGCTCACTAGCAGAGATTACTCCTTGCTCCCTCAGCTACATCTCAGTGTCCTCTCAGGAGTCATACCATAATTTCACCTTCAGCTTAGCAGGATATATTATATGTGATTTCACATTTTTTCCTTCAGCTGTTTCCTTATTTAGGCGTACCTGCTACTTTCTTTCTGGATGCTTGAAAAGTCCTGGGAGAAGTAGATTTGATTATGTCCTACCCAAATTGCTCTTTTCGACCAGCTGCTTGTAGAACTTGCTGCCGAGCGTTCCACTGCAGGAAACAAATCACAAAATACTTTTTTGTTCTTGCAGCAGGTATTTCAAGTCCGCATTAATATTTGCCTCTCTCTTCCAGCTGATGGATTCTTTGTTTGGCTTCTATATGTCCCCCTGAGATGAGAAATATCTCTATTGTATGTCTGGAAAAGATTCCTCTGATGATGCAAAAATCAATGTTTTTTTTCTGGCCCTAAGTGGGATTCAAACCCTCAACATTGGCAGGAAACTTGAGGGTCTGACTGTCACATGACAGTCATAAGAGCCACAGAACAGTGATGGGAGTCACAGGACAGTGTACAGGACAGTGTCTGACTGTCACAGGACAGTGATGAGAGTCACAGGACAGTGATGGGTGTCACAGGACAGTGTACAGGACAGTGTCTGACTTTCACAGGACAGTGATGGGAGTCACAGGACAGTGTACAGGACAGTGTCTGACTGGGCCAGATGGCATTCTCCAGGGCCTGATGATATTCCAGGCCGTGTCCTAAGAGGATGCGCTGACCAGCTAGCAGAGGTATTCACCACCATATTCAACCTCTCCCTAGCCCAGTCTGTAGTTCCCTCCTGCTTCAAGCAGGCCACCATTGTCCCGGTTCCAAAGAAACCTACCATCACCTGCCTAAATGACTACCGCCCAGTAGCACTGACCTCCATCATCATGATGTGCTTCGAGCGGCTGGTCAGAACCCACATCTGCGCCGCCCTCCCAGACACCCTGGACCCCCTACAATTTGCATACCGCCCCAACAGATCCACAGACGATGCCATCGCACTAACGGCACACACTGCCCTCACCCATCTGGAAAAAGGGAACACATACGTGAGGATGCTATTTGTGGACTACAGCTCAGCATTTAACACTATTGTTCCTGCTAAGCTCATTCCCAAGCTCAGGACCCTGGGTTTTAATACCTACCTGTGCAACGGGATCCTGGACTTCCTAACGAGCAGACCCCAGATGGTGAGAATGGGCAACCTCACCTCCTCCGCACTGACCCTGAGCACCGGAGCCCCACAGGGCTGCGTACTCAGTCCCCTCTTGTACGCCCTGTTCACATATGATTGTGTGGCCACACACAGTTCTAACATCATCATAAAGTTTGCTGACGACACAACCGTCCTAGGTCTCATCTCCGACAACAATGAAACCGCTTACAGAGAGGAGGTAAATGCCTTTGCTACCTGGTGCCAGAGCAACAACCTCTCTCTCAACGTCAGCAAGACTAAGGAGATGATAGTGGACTTTAGGAAACGGCAGAGAGAGGGTCTTGCCCCCATACACATCGATGGAGCTGAAGTGAGAGAGTTCCAGAGTTCAAGTTCCTTGGTGTGTTCATCAGTGATGACCTCACATGGTCCCGTCAGACAACCTCGGCAACAAAAACTGCCCAAAAGCGCCTATACTTCCTGAGGAGACTCGAGAAGTTTGGCACGTCTGCCAGGATTTTAACAAACTTCTACAGATGCACCATTGAAAGCATCCTTTCAGGTTGCATTACAGCATGGTACGACAGCTGCTCCGCTACTGATCGCAAGGCCCTTCAGAGGGTGGTGAAGTCAGTGGAGCGCATCATAGGCTGCTGTCTCCCCTCCGTGCAAGGCATCTACCACAAGCGATGCCTGAGGAAAACACAGAATATCCCAAGAGACCACAGCCATCCTGGCCGTGACCTTTTCTGACTGCTGCCATCTGGTAGACGTTACCGGAGCATCAAGGCACGGACTACCAGATTAAAAAACAGTTTCTTTCCGCAGGCCATTCGGCTGCTCCACATGGAACATTGATCACAAATCACAAATCATTTCTTGAGCCCTGACATTCTCTGGTCACTTTATCCACTCTACATCTGATGTAGCAGAATTCAATGCACCTGTAAAAGTAATTTTCCATGCCATATTTTATAATATTTATTACTTCTGCTGTCGTACACTCTCTGGACCACTGCTCAGTACATAGTGTATTTTGTATTTTGTTATTATTATTATTATCATTTTAAAATGTCTTTATATTGTATATAACCTTTTTAAGCCCTCTGTGTAGATGTGTCAAGCCTTGTCAAAAGAATTTCTCTGCATAGGATGATGTGATGTTATCCGATGCACATGACAAATAAACAACTTTGACTTTGACTTTGACTGTCACAGGACAGTGATGAGAGTCACAGGACAGTGATGGGAGTCACAGGACAGTGTACAGGACAGTGTCTGACTGTCACAGGACAGTGATGGGAGTCACAGGACAGTCATGGGAGTCACAGGACAGTGTACAGGACAGTGTCTGACTGTCACAGGACAGTGATGGGATTCACAGGACAGTGTACAGGACAGTGTCTGACTGTCACAGGACAGTAATGGGAGTCACAG
>JACXGM010039107.1:0-10670 GCA_016801145.1 Umbra pygmaea
CTGAAATATGGGAGGCTACGGGTGAGACCGAACGTGAGTTTTGGCCAAGCTCCATTGATATTACCCCCCCTTGTTGATTTATGTAGGCCACCGTCGTGCGGTTATCCGACCATATGCATACACCGCGACCAGTGACACAAAGTGGTGCAGAACCAGCAACACCGCACTGACCTCCAGACCGTTTATGTGTTCTTAGTGGGGGGGTCCAAGACCCCGGTGTGTAGTGCATCAAACCCATTGTGTGATACTGTTCCGTTTCCTCCAGTCCTGCCGGTATTGTGAGCTTGGCATCCCCAATTAAGATCCACGACCACGGCTGGTGTACATACTGGACAACCAAGCGCGTTTGAAATGAAGTGTGCAATATCAAAACTAAGCAATCTGCTATAGTTGGGCTGGGTTTCTTAAAACATTTAATCCTGCATTAATGTCAGCTTGCAAAACATGCACCACTACACACGGTTATGCTATACGCGGTCTTGTCAGACAAAAACATTATAATATATGCTATTAAAATTGAATCAAATGACCCTGGACTATATAGTAAAAAATAACAGGTGCGCAGACAATGCCAACAGATGACAATTTTTCACTTTCTTTAGTTCAAGCTCGCTTCCAAGTGCACCAAACATAATTTAGTAAACACCAAAAGATAGATGTTTGGTTGAAACATAGCAGAGCATTACATTGACCACACATTAAAAACATCCTACCTTAATGCAATCCCTCAGCCATTCCCCCTGGGCCATTCAAACTATACTGACTGAACAGTCGTGTATATGTAGGGCTGCTAAACAATTTTGTTTGAAATAAAAACCAAAAATAAGATTTTGGACATATACCCAAATAGCCTATTTATAACCTGTGCGAATCCGTGGCAGAAAGTACCTTCGGTTTATATGGGGTGGTGCTTGACATTTAGGTACAGACACACAGTTTTCAGTGGCATAGATGTGTGTGCTTGTCATTTGCAGGTGCGTCCTTAATTGCTCCACTGTCCATTCAGATCAGAGGCTGAACAGTATCTGAGCACGTGATGTGAGAGTTTGTTCTCAGGATCATGAAATTTGGGAAAAAAAATAACACTTCAGATTTTTTAATAATTCGCAGCATGCTTGAGAAGTCCTCATGGCACCTCACGGCACATACGTGTGCTGCCTCACACGGGTTGAAAATCTCTGCATTTCAGGCTTCAAACATAAAGATATGAAACTGTAATGTTTTGTGAAGAATCAACAACAAGTGGGACACAATCATGAAGTGGAACGAAATTTCTTGGATATTTCAAACTTTTTTAACAAATAAAAGGCACTGTAGATCACATTATGAAGGCGACAGAGATGGCAGCTGCTTTTCCCATGCTTATAGCAAACTTCGCAGCTTTCCATTGTTTAGTGATTTCTTCTAATGTTATTTAACATTTCTTAGTTATTTTATTTTAATTTTCTTCACCCATTTTGTTTATGGGTCATGTCCTATACCACTTCTCGTTCACTAATGGTTTGACTAAACATTTGTATGCATATTTAGAAATACATTTATGAATGTATATCTGTTTTTTTCATTTGACAAATAAAAAGTAATAGATTTAGCATCATCAAATAGAAACAAAGTTATTGATCGGCAGGAACATTGCAACAATGGCTACCTCCGAATTGGATACCTCTCTACTTTCACTCAGGAAAGAATACCATACCTATCAAAAATAACCATAGGATCAAAGGTCAAATATCACCGTTTTTCAGGGAATTCACAGAAACTTTTTAATGAAATCAAATTAATTAAAACAGTTTTAATTGTTATTTACTGTTTTTTTCATCTCTGACCTGTAGTTCCTCTAGAGATGTCAGTGTTTTTGAGGGAACATCTGAACTACTGGTACAGCCTGAAGGCCTACTATCTGGCTAAGACCATGGCTGACATTCCATTTCAGGTGAGTTAGTCGTTGGAACAAAGCAAGCTCCCTGCTGAATGTTTATTCCGTTTTGCTCAACTTTATTTAACCAGCTTAGTCTGGTTTAGATAACAGAAAATAATCAAGCGAGACCTGGAGAATGTGTGTTGTGTGGTCATGTTTTATGTGGTCATACAGGTGTGCGCATATTTGTTTACCTGCCTTGTTCGATCATGACATAGAAAAGTGTGTGTACGGCACATAACTGACCCAATCAGAAATCAACTTCCCTACACCGCCATAGAAATTTAAAGATTTCCCAACATTTATTTTAAATCTATATTTATTTGTTGCATATATTGGTCAGAAAATGGGCATCAAGGCTTTGCTGTTTGACCTACTGTAACATGGAATTGTTTTGGTTTTCACTATGACATTTCCATAGCGCTTATGCACTAGTTTAAAACTGTTGTTAAACTAGTGCATATACTAGCTATTTGATCTATAATGTGTTTGAGTATTTGCTGAATACATACGCTCTCATAAAATCGGGGGATGGATATCTGAAAGTGCAGTTTTTTTTAGTAGGTAGAACTAAAAATCAAAGGGGAGAGTCTATACTCCGATGTATTGGGAAAATTCTAATTAAAGGAAATTTGACAATGGTCACATGAAAAACACTGATTATGAAAATGTCATGTATCACATGAAATACACTTCAGATTCAGATAACTTTATTAGTCCCCAAGGGGCAATTCAGTTTACAGCCAACCCATCCATGAGAGTTGAAAGTGCATTAGCACTATGGAAATGTCATAGTGAAAACAAAAACAATGTATAGACAAGGGGTTCACATATTTTTAAGCAGCACTGTATATGTGTGAGAACAGACAGAAATAAAAGGTGATAGTCTGTACTCTTTCCTGATTTTCCTCTTTGAATTATAACTTCATACTGTATGCCTGGAGTGTACAACAAACATGTGCTTCCTATTAGGTTGTGTGGTTGTTCCACCAAGCTGTCTTAAAGGTGCAGTTTGTAGAAAAAGTGATCAGCTTTACAGAACCTGTAATAACAGTATATCTTGATATAAAATCTGTAAAAAATATGGATAGTTAACAATGTCAAGACTTACACTATGCAGTCATTTTTTTACAAACAAAAGCATACATTTTATTAAATTCAGACTGGCACTTGCCAGTTAATAAAACACTGTGCAAGCACAACTCATCACGTCCTCATTGCAATTGAAAATTGTATGAAATCACTGCCCCATCTATACTCCTTAATCAGATTTTTTTAGTATCATGAAATACATGTTCTACAGCTACTGGAAGCTGGTCCACTCAAAGTAAAATTCAACGTGAATTCTACAAATATCAAATTTAAGATGAACGAACACACTTTATATGGTGCTGAGTTACAATAACAGTTAAATGGCAAAGTCCTGCTGTCTCTGCTCCAGGTCATCTGTCCTATCATGTACTGCAGCATTGTGTACTGGATGACAGATCAGCCTCCTGAGGCCAAGCGCTTCCTGCTCTTTCTGGCCTTATCCATCAGCACAGCCCTTGTAGCCCAGTCGCTAGGGCTCCTGGTTGGTGCTGCCGCTACCAACCTCCAGGTACACTGAATTACTAGCTATGCAATTAACTGCCTTAAACTGTGTCACAGGTGTGTCGTTTTAGACAGATTGGAATTAATACTAGCCTAGCACCCAGTGTGGTGACTTATTTTTATTAAAGAACAAAAGTTCAGATCTACTTTTTGTCCCTGATAACCAATCAAATACTTGTCGACTGCATTGTATGCCAAACATTAGCTTCTCTAACCTTCTTGTCTTTCCACAGGTGGCCACTTTTGTTGGGCCTGTAACTGCCATTCCTATCCTACTGTTCTCTGGCTTCTTTGTGAACTTTGACACAATTCCCAAATACTTGCAATGGATCTCCTATGTGTCTTACGTCAGGTATGATTTTCTGTTGGTGCCCAGTGTCTAGTAGTAATGCTGTTTTAGTGGTTTTTTTGTTTAACCTTTATTTAACCAGGCAAGTTGACTGAGAACACTTTCTCATTTGCAGCAACGGCCTGGGGAGAAGGGGGGGAGAGGGGAATGAATGAGCCAATTGAGAGATAGGGATGATTAGGTTGCCATGATGGTGTGAGGGCCAGATTGGACATTTGTCCAGGACAACGGAGTTTACACCCCTACCTACGAATAGTGCCATGGGATCTTTAGTGACCACAGAGAGTAAGGACACCCGTTTAACATCCCATCCGAAAGACGCCACACTAAACAGGGCAGATATCCCCATCTTTGCCCTGGGGCATTGGGAATGATCTTTAGACTGGCCCTCCAACACCACTTCCAGCAGCACTGGTCTCCCATCCAGAGACTAACCAGGCCCAACCCTGCTTAGCTTTAGAAGCAAACCAGCAGTGCAATACAGGGCTCTATGCTACTGGCACTGTTTGCATTGGATTGCATTGGAATGCCATTTTTGTGTAATTGTCTGTCCCACTCCCTTCACGGCACCATACGTCAGAACGAGGTTCTAAAACAGGAACAGGAACATACACTGTATATGTCCTTTAAATAATAATATTGGTTTTAGGGATCGTGCTGTGTCCAAATCAAAATGAATGTGTGTTGTCTCTCAGGTATGGCTTTGAGGGAGTGATCCTATCCCTATACGGGATGAACCGTTCTGAGCTGCATTGTCCTGGGAAAGCATGTAAGTTTCAACAGCCTGAGGAGGTTCTCCAACTTCTGGATGTGGAAGATGCCAAGCTCTACATGGATTTCATCATTCTGGGGATCTTCTTTTTGATTCTCAGATTGGCCACTTACCTGGTGTTGCGCTACAAGGTCAAGTCCGAACGATAAGTGTCACCCTGATGACCCCACACAATTCTGTGCAAAGCTAATGTAGTGTGCCATGTAGGTTCCATATCTAGATTACTGTGTATCACAAAACCATAAATCACTGCTTGGAAAGAAACAAGAATTGGTATTTTCTCTCTTTGTCATGATAGGACCAGAGAAGAGCCTTCTGACAAGCAATAATTAGTTTTACCTCAGCAATTACCATATACAAGCATCTGTATGTAGCCTACGGTAGGGTGGAACTGATGACGGCACACAAACTGTTCGAAGGGAGGAATTGACCTGCAGGAAAAACAAGAACAAAGAATGTTTACATGTCGTATAGCATCAGCATAGCCAGAGCACATTCGACACGTCTGTTTTTTAAAGACAGACTGTGACCATATATTGAGTCAACTGAACTCAACCATTTACCTTTTGTATGTACTATCTTTCACTTCCATCGACACTTTTGAGAACTAGAAAATAAACATTACTTATTTTATCTGTTTCAACATTTCAACAAAATAACAAACAAATATGTAGATTATTGTAGGCTATTAATTTTTTTTATATGGTATGACTTCAAAATATTTTTTTCAGTATGTATGATTTCCCAAATTATATATTTTCAGTGTCTGTAATCATTTTCAAAGCCTGTCAAGATTTCTTTTTGAGTTTAAATTATTATTTTTTATCAATTTGATACTGTTTACAAACCACATTTTGTGCTGTACTCTATTTATGAAATTGTTATTTTAGTTTGGGATTAGTCGATAAAAAGTGACCTAATACTCTTCTCAAACATGGTCCACTGACAGGATGAGTATTGGATTATTTCTATTATAACCAGACATTGAATGACATTGACTTAGACTACTACCACTGTGACACCTAATCATGGGCATCTTTATTACGATAACTGTCATTACAGTTAGGTTATTCAAGGCAACTCTACACTACACATAAATGCAAATGTCTGGTAATTTAATGAAGACTTCTGACTTTACTGATTATGTTGCAGACACGTGCACAGGTGGGTTTTGTACCATATACCTCAGTGGGTTCATTCTACCAGGACTGAGCACCTGCCCTTTAACCTATAAAAAAAGTGTACTCACCACTCTGAAACTATTAATAAAAAAATGTATTTTGAATACATAATCAGGCTTTTCATTTTCTATGTAATTGTAACTAAGCTCATGTAAAAAGATAAATTATCTTTTCAAAGGCATCCACCAGAGGGTAATAATGCTCCTATTTTGACATAAATCCGTAGTATAGCCTATGAAAGTGTCATAAGTACATGGACACAACAGTCCATCTGCCAGGAGGTCAAAATCTATAACTTGGTACCTCTATTTGCTATGAGCTAGCCTAGGCCTAAGGCCCTGTCCGCATGAGCAGCGCTCAATCTAACTAACTCTTTCTGACTAGTAATTCACCATTACCGCTGACTATACCATGTATGTCATTATGCCTCGTTTATTGCTGTTTCTGTTAGGTATTATGGTTTTACTTCACTGTAGATATCCCATTCACCATGAATCAGGTTTCTTTTTCCTCCAAGCTGCTCCGTCTTTTCAATCTCGTCTGGTTTAACTGGTTTCTCTAGAGATGCAACCTCTTTCACTGCCACAAAATGCCTAGGGTAGGGATGTGTATCATTACAATTTTAATGTTATTATTACCAATACTGCTTATCGGTTCTTTTTGTAAAAAAACAAAAAACTAATTAAGAACAGAATTAACATTTCTTGAAATGTAAAATAAATAACTTAAACAATTATTTACTGGAATGGTTTGAACAAAGCACTATTGACTCTAAATTAATGTTGTGGTGATGAAATGTAAAAAAAAGTAATAAACCATAGGCTATATTCCTTCAAGAAGATAATAATAGTACAGCGGTATATAAAAACCAACAGGGGTGGGGGATAAAGTTTGGCTGCAAAAGGACTACCAGTTCTTAGCATTTTCTCTCTTCTCTGGTAGAAGTCGGGAATCCGCTAGCTAATGGTTAACCCATGTTAGCATAATTTAGTTAAATCCCGTGTGTGGGCTCTAAGCTGATAGCATACATACCTATTGTAGATTTGGCAATGAGAGATGAACCACAAGCTTGGCAGCTACCTTTCTCTGCCTGTATGATGCACCTTCCAAGTGTTTGGACAGATTACTTGTGTTTCCGCCCTTAAAAGCAAAGGTCTCGTTGCACTTTTGGCAACAAGCATTGTCAGCATGACTCTGGTAAAGTGTAACTACACTTTGGAATGTTTATTTCTCTCAGCTATCACCCCTAATTATCAGTCATTCTTGTGTGTGTGCGCACCCTAGTGTGTGAGCAGAGACACAGGCTCCATGTGAGAGAGAGCTCTCTTCTCTTTGGGAATAGCTACATTTATCATAGACGATTGACTTAATCTTATAGCAAATTAGAAATGGTTGGTGAGAGACAATGTGCAAGATAATGTTTACGTAGCAATAATAAATAGGTAATGTGTATTCCTAATTTCTCCGGTAGCCATTAGTCGCACCCTCAGCCTGATCTTCCTTTGCTCCTCAGGAGATGTAGAGCTAAACCCAGGCCCTGCTGCCTCATTTGATACCCCAACCCCTAAAGTACTCGCATTTTTATGACTTCTGTAACTGTAAAAGCCTTGGATTCAGGCATGTTAACATTAGAAGCATACTTAAAATATTCTCTATGGGGGTGCCTCAAGGTTAGATTCTCGGGCCTACTCTATTCTCTGTAAAACTAATATTTTGGTTTTATTCCATAAACTACTGACAACATTTCTCTCAAGTTCTAAATACAAATACTGTTATACAGACAATTTATTTGCAGAAAATGACAACTGGTCAAAACAACAAAAAATATGCATTGATGTCAGACCGCAAATAATGCAAAGAAAGTTCATATTAATAGATAAACACAATAATAATAATAACAGAGTACAGGAATCAATATTTTCTTTAGTAATAATAATTGTATAATAATAATAATTGTCTTTAAAGCATCTTAACATGCTCTCCACTAGTCTTTAGCATTGATGTTGTTTGTTTTAAGCTATGATTTTTGCCCGTGGCCCAGAGCAGCAGGGGGCGTCCTTTAATTTTTTTGCATGGAAGGTGGCAACAACAATGACAGTATGGCAACACTAGCAGCTCATGAAACAACTGTCGACCCACAATGAAAAAATAATTAGTTTAGAAACTAAAATACAAATTTACACCAAAAGAACCACCATACGAAAAAATGTTATCGAGCTCCAGGAGATGAGCAACGGCAAGACGGATCCCTGCGAACCACCATCGTACGGTTTATGATGAGAATCCACAGGGATCTGAAAGGAACCCAGGAATTTAAAATGTTTCGGAGAAAATAATTTACTCATTAAAGAATGCTGCTGCAAGGGAAATACTTTGGCTGATGTTTAAAAAGGCGAGAAAAGGGAAATTAGCATTTAGCGGGCCCTTTTTATTCATTAATGGGAACAAAATTGACTGCCAGGACATTAAATGATTGCCTATGGATTTTAAATTGCGAGTATAAAATGACTTTGAAACAAAAATCCAATGCTTGATTTCAAGTCCAAAGTTTTCATCACCAAATGCAATTGTTATGAAAACGGGTTAACTAATTATACAATTAGGTTTGGGGTAGTCAACTTTTCTGAAAGCTTAACGTTCCTTCAAGCTACTAACATTTTTACAAGTTCTATTTGTTAAGTTGTTATTTACATCACTTCTTTTAATACAGTTTGTAATTCTCAGGCTATGCAAAATGTTGAATTCAATTCACTAAATATTGTATCGTTAAGGGTTAAGAGACATCCAAACAAAAGGCACTTTTTGTTTTTTTATACATGCTGATGCAGATTTCATTCTAATCCAAGAGACACTATTCGGAATCAGACTCTAAACTCTGGTCGCCACAGTGGGGAAATTAATTTATTATAGCCATGGTTCTAACCACTCAGCTGGTGTAATGATACTGCTTCATAAGTTTAGAGTGTTGTATGTATTTCCAAAAATTGAAGATTGGTTATACTGATCACCAAAGTAAATAATTACTGAGTTATCTTACAAACAAAAGTCACTCTAATAAGCTTTTTTTCAAGTTTTACGGATGAACTGGTTGAATTACAAACAAAATACCCTTATACATGGGTCATAATTGGCAGCCGTGGTTTTACTGTGCTCAAGAGTTCCTGATAATTACGTGGAAAGTTTTCCACCTACTGTAGAGCTGTCCAGAGACCTCAGAGGAGTGACATAATCACTCTCTGCACTAAACTGACAGATAGTGATACCTGGCATTAACACTAATTTAAACAAATACACATGGTGTAATAGACCTATGACACTTAGATCTAGAATTGACTTTATTTAAAGTTCTTCTACAATATGTACCAAAAGTAAGGCATTAACATGCATGATCATTTAATGATTGTGTTGAAGTTAGGTAGATCTATGTTATCTGGTGGCATTCGAGGATACTGGAAGCTCAATAACTCACTCTTACAAGATTTGCTATTTAATTTCATCTAATAAATCATTAAGGTGTTAGATTATGCTGATTCCATTTCTGAACCTCTTAATTTATTTCTTGACTTTTGTAAAGCATTTGATACAATGGAGCACAAGTTTCTAACAGAATCTCTAAATGCATTTATTTTTGGACCCACCTTTGTCTCTATAATCCATATGTTTTACAAAGAAATTAACCCTTCAGGGTCTTGGGGGGCTTAAGTCTGCCTGGCACAAAGTTGACTTTTTGGCTTCTGGAAAGGTCATTGTATTTGACCTACAGGGAAGTGCCTTATGGTTTTGGATTCAGAAGACCAATGGCTACAACATGGATGAATGATATCAAACATCCTGGGTCATTGAATTTTAAGTTTTTTTATTTATCCCAAAAAATGAAAGAACGTATGTGTATTTTGTTGTTTTTTGTGTAAAAGCATGTGAAACATGATGAATAAGTCTTTTTATTGGATATTGTCAATCCCCCAGGGCTCCTGGACAAGTGTGCAATGTTTGGGGGCCATACAAACAAGTCAACATCAAAATGCTGCACTCATTTCTGATTAGGTTTCTATACATTTTTAAAACCCAGCTAAATACCAACTCGAAAAATGGTTGTTTAATGCAGGATGATGTTAGCCTGGAAAAATCCAGACCCAAATCCGGAGGAGATATGGGTCTGGGATCTAGTAATGAAAATGACCCAGCTCGAGGGGCGGCACCAAGTATGCATTTGAAAATCTCACTGTACGCAATTGGATATAACTACGACCTATCACCAGTGGTTTTTTGCTAAGCACCTATGGCGGAGCTAACTGGTAGATTACACTCTTGCAAAAACAGCAAAAACGTCCTTCCTAAAAAGGAACAATTCGAGCACCGTCTTCTGTCGCTCTTTTAGACAAAAAGCCAAGTCTAACTCGTTCATTGTAGTGGCCAAAGCCGTTTTAAACAACTGGTGTTATTGCGATATTACAATGTTTACTAATGACTTCGAGGTCGCAGCGCTGTCGTCATGTGTTTAACACGCTTCTGGCACGCCTATATCAGATACACCGATGTGATTGGTGCAGCTCGGCTACAAGGGCATTGTTAATGAGCAGAATTACTCGGTGCCAGAGTAGGATGATGTCCTACATCATTGTAAATTTATTTTTTCATTTTCACTTTCTACTTTACTCTCTGTGATATTTTTAGTCAAATAGAAACACCATCATCGGCTTTGAGGCGCGATATCTCCGGCACTGATGAACCCACAGAGATGAGCCATCACTCATTATTTGCGTCTAATTCTCTTTCCAGCTGTAGTTGTTGGCATGTATGGTTCACGTTTGAGGCTCTAGAGCGTCAATAGACCAAGGAGGGTTAAATCTGATTCTT
>JACXGM010039108.1:0-10661 GCA_016801145.1 Umbra pygmaea
TATATATATATATATATATATATATATATATATATATATATATATATATATATATATATATATATATACACACCTATATGTAATATATATATATATATATATGTATGTGTATATATATATATACGTATATGTATATATGTTTCCTTTGGAAGGGTCATTCATTTTCAGTCTTGTAAGATTGAAGTGAATGGCTTATATCTCCAAAAACACTGTAGCTTGCCTACCACTATGCTAACTGTACAAAACACATCCAATTACATTTTAGAAATGTATAAGATAAACATTACATGTGAAAGATTAAAAAAAATACTAATGAAGGATATCAAAGCAACAAAACATACATTCAAAAACAGTATATCAATATTGTTCTACTTTATAGTTTAAATGGATCATTGTGTTAAAATAATAGTGTCTTTTTCCATGATGTTATCATATTACCTTCATCTAGCTGGCCCTAGAAAGGGCGTTGAGTCCAATGAAAAACAAATATGTAAATAGTGACCCACAGATAAAGTTGTTAATGCCAGCTCTGATTCAAAGCAAAGGGATAACAGATACAGCCAGGCCACCATTTCAGGTAAGCATATTTTATTAAGAGTCGAAATTAAAGACAATATAATTTGGAATGTACAGTTTACACCCAAATACTAGAAGAATAGACTGTCCTGCTTGATGGCAGATGGATATATATTTTTAAATATAAGGTAATTTGTGAGGATCATAATAATCAATGGTTCTAACCTGTAGTTTGCAAAAACATTGAGGAAACGGCTTACGTTTTTGTCATTGAAACAGAGAGCGCAATAGCCAATTGGATTGAATGATTGAAGTGGCTCCATTTATATTTTAAGTCATAAATGACGTTGACAAGCCATTTTCATGAATGGAATAATAGAAGGAAGAGCATGTCATATCCAGATGATGAATGGGAGAAGTTGTATTTCAAGATGTTGGCACTAGGGAATCAGATTGATCCAAATGTTAGGAAAAGTAAAAGTTTGTTGTTGTTTTTGCTCAGGTTCTTCAAGTCAAGTGGCTTGACATTCTCCATGGCAACAAACATGATAATCACCAATGGCCAAGGCCAACTGCCTCTTAAATATAACCAGTGGAGCAGTGGCATTTGTAGCTGTTTTGACGACTGTCACATCTGTGAGTTTTGTCCTGTGTTCAGCAGAATACTTAGAAAACTACATTTGCATGTATGTCTATATTTTAGAATTGACGTTTTCTTTCAACATTGAGTTTCATAGTTAAAATTTCAAATAATGATAAAAAAAATACTTAGCAAATTGTGAGACTTCATTGGGTGCTATTATTACCATTAGCCACATTAGAGCAACGTGAAGAGCAGTGCTACATGCCACTAGGGAAGGTGATTGATAGAAGTGTGTATGTATGAATGTAATGGTGTTGCTAGATCTCTTCTATATATCCAGTTCTCTCTTACTCTATCTCCAGGTTGCTTTGCTTTTTGGTGCTTCCCTTGTTTCGCTTGCAATACCACCTCAAAGTTCGGAGAATGTTTCTGTCTCCCCCTGGTGGACATAATGTCATTATCTGCCCAGCAATTCGGGCTTCCAACTTGTACCCCTCCTCCTGTGTCCATGTCCATGCGGGTGGCTGTTCGCAAGCGCTACAATATTCAGGTAGGTTAACCAATGTAAAGTTCCTGTCAGACTGAAGGCTCTTTATTTGCCACTAGATAAAGGAGCATGTTTGCTTATGGTGGGCAGTACTTACATACAATACAAGGCAATATTACACAACATAGTACAACAAAACACTGGAAACTAACACAGCACAACACAATGGAGGACAACAGCATGAAACATTACAGTGCAACGCAACGATACAACACAGCATAACACAACAAAGCACAAACCAACACAGCACACAATACACAACAGTGCTTTTCAAACAACAGCACAGTACTTAGACTTACTAACTACTTTTAAAAAGAATACCTATGTACCGGTAATCGAACAATGGTGATATTATGTAGTGAAAGCATTTTAGGCCTATAACGTTTGTTTTGTTTTGTGATAGGGTGACATGGCAGAAGACTGTGCATATTCTACCTTCTGCAACATTTGTTCCTGGTGTCAGATGGCTCGAGAGATTAAGAAACGTAGCCAGAGCCTAATGGTCATTAACACCCAGATCACTACTCTGCCTGGTCAAAACATAACGATGACTTCCGAACCAGAAGTCGTCATCACATCTCAACCGTTTAGGCAGTTTTGATCAAAAGGTTAATGTAACCTTTGACCCTGACAACAAACAGCACTTAGTGACCGCATTCTCTAGTGTTTCATAGTGGTGATTTATTTGCATTGTCTCCATGGGTCTTTTTTCTTACAGTTAACAGTTAATGGGGATGCAATTAACAAATCAATACACGTCCTATTGTTTATTTTATCAAGGAGGACATAATGTAATTACTATGTTCCCCTATTGCTAACTTGCGTTTAAATAAATATTGCTAAGATTATAAGCTACAAAATTTAAAAAATTAGCCAAGTTTTCCAAACCCTTAGATACACAGCAAACAAAATACTGTACTCTACTCAAAATGACACTGTTACAAATAAGTCACACACACATCAAATAGATCTAACATATTGCATATTGAGAACTGATTACACACTAATGTGACATATTCAAAACATGTATCAGAACCAGTTTTAGAGTAAAGTTGTTGTAGAATCATGGCTTTTTTGTTACACTGTCTTTTCTCTGTGTATGCCAACAATAAAGGAACCTGAATGCAAACATTTGTAGATTATGTTTATTTTAACATGACTCACTACATTTTAAACAGCATACTATAAGCAAAAATACAGTAAAAATGTACACACAGTGAATATATTTGCATATGCAAAGGAAAAATATAATCTAATATATATATATAATATATGTGCATGTCTCTAAATGGGAATGTAGTTTTGTTTCATCCCGTGATGGTTTTTCTTGAATAATGGCGCAAGCTATGATAGACAATATTTACAGTATTGAAGATGGAAGAATTTACTATAATCTGTGGATTTCCTGCAGTTTTATGTTATTCTTTTCAGCTACCATTTGTACAAAAGCAATGTCTTGATAGTCTGTAAATAGACCCTTTCTAAAACCATGTGGTGAACTGGTTCAATTCTACAAAATCAAAATAGCAGGCATTACAATAAACACTAGAGTAAGAAAGTATACATGGTACACTTGTTACAAAGTATTTTATAATGTAGTATGGCTCCCAATTTCTTACATACAGTAATTGAATAAACATTTACATGTAGTATTTTGGTACCCTTTATGATGTCCTCAATACAAACCTATTCTCATTTTGGAATGTCCAGATGATGGTTGCTGTGGTAAAGCAGTTCAGACTGGGCTCTAATCGCTGTCAATCTTCTCCGAAGGATGAGTAGTATTTCATATTTGGTTCTGCAAAATGAGTCAGAGGTTTATGTGATTGTGCCTCATGGGCCAGGTTTAGTTTGAAAGCAAAAAAAGGAAAAACTGAAAGACATCTGTATTTGATCAACTGGTGTATGTGGTGTAGCTGACGAGGAATGAGGCAGGAAGCAAGTAACACGTAGTTGGAAAAACATTTACTTAACTCTTTTAGGCAAATGAACAAACCGTAGTGATGTTACCCGTGAACCTGCTGCTTCGAGGCATGTATCAAAAACATGAACCAATTTGGAATGAAGCTTTGTATTTGAGCTTGATTCGTTTTGTGATAATCACGTGACCAGTGACGTCCGAAGCTTCATTTCACGCGCACCCATGTGACTGCTTTGGAATTGAATTGAAAGCTCTAAGCTGGATTCACACCAGGTCCGGCAAACTGGTTGCATTGTGGCGGAAGTCCATTCATTTCAATAGGAAGCGATGCGCACCGCTGAGGCTAATCTACCGGAACTGGCAAAATGTGAAATAATCCAACTTTTGCGGTGCTTCGCGGTACGGTGCCAGAACCGGAAGTTGATTTACCTCAGGGAAAGAGCTAATTTGTCACTTTCATCTGTGGGTGTGTGAGATTGCAAGACAAGCTTTGACAGCTCAGTAGATAGTTTTCATATTGTCAATGAATACTAAACTGAAAACAGCTCCTGTCAGTCGCCTTGCTGGAGATGGACAGTTGTATGCAATGTTGCCTACCATCTCGTAGATGCGGAAGATTGATTACGATGTTGATTGCAGTGTACAAGTGTGTCTGCATTACGATGCCGTACAGGGATTTTTTGCCGTGTCTCGTGTGAATCCAGCTTTAAAGTTGCGCGACACCGGGCGCGCCTTTGTGGGTTGTTGCAGTAAAGCTGGATTCACACGAGACACGGCAAAAAATCCCTGTTCTGAAGCTTCGAGTACTGAACCTTTTTTCGATACAATTGGATTGAAACGCTTCACTGGTTCAGAAAACTTCAGTTCGCCATCACTAACAAACCGTAGCATAAGCACCAGCAGTAACACGTGTAGCAACTCAGGAACACGATGATTATTGACCGACTGGCAGGCTTAAATACTCTACAAGTATTACTTAATTAGGTAAATCATTAACAGCTGTAGCACTTTACTTAAACACAGTACTAGTTTAGATGCAGCAGTAACTCCCCTTAGCATTTTGGTGGCAGCCACGCTCCACCCGAATGTGACACTGAAATATAAGTAAAACCGGAACAAGCTCAAAATATTATTTATATGTCAATCATCCCAATGCAAATGTAAATGGTGTCAGTACATTTTAGTTTTCAAAAGGTACTGCCAATACCATAAACAAACTGGACATTATGTGATTCATAAAAAACAGTCTATTTTATTTTGTGGTAATTTTGCTTATATGTGTCATTCCTCCAATGTAGTGCCATTTGGACCTCAAAAAATTAGCCAAAAAAAGAATTGATTAAATAATATGGTGTAAACATTTGATTAGGGAACTTTAACAATTTCAACATAAAGAAGAAAGGCTTATTTTATTATTTTATGTGTATGTTTATGCCTATTTTTATTTTTGATCCGCAGCTAACATTTGAAGCACATATAAAACATATCTCTAAAACTGCTTTTTACCATCTGAGAAACGTTGCTCGACTCAGACCTTTCCTCTCTTTTACTGACACAGAGAGGCTTATACATGCCTTTATTACTACTAGGCTGGATTACTGTAATGCCTTGTTCTCTGGCCTTCCAGCTAAATCACTGAGCAGGCTTCAATATATTAAAAACTCTGCCGCCCGTGTGCTCACTCGTACTTCTCCTCGTGAACACATTACACCTGTGCTTTCACAGCTGCACTGGCTTGCCATAAATGCAAGAATTGTTTTTAAAGTTCCTATTTTAACATCCAAGGCACTACATGGGGCTGCACCAGGGTATCTTTGTGATCTCATTAGCCCTTATACTCCACCACGTTCTCTCCGTTCTGCTAATTCTCTTTTGCTCCATCAACCTTCATGTAAGCTCAAGACCATGGGGGAAAGAGCCTTCTCTTACAAAGCCCCTAAGCTCTGGAATGTGCTTCTTCTTACTATTAGAGATGCACCAATGCTGGGTCACTTTAAAAAGCTGGTTAAGACACATTTATTTAAGGCTGTTTTTCATTAAGTGTTTTATTGCCTTTGTTGTTTCTTTGTTGTGTCTTTGTTGTTTCTGTTATCATGCTGTAGCGCTTTGGGTTTAAGAAAAGTGCATTAGAAATAAAATGTATTATTACTATTATTATTATTATGATTATTATGTTTCCTGCATATATTTCTGAATTAGATGGAGACCTTATGACAAAATTGACTACATTCACCAAAGAAACGACATCGCATAATTAATTTACCCATCTATTTTCTAGCTTTCATTACATTGAGAGTTGAACATTTAATGAAGGTGGAGTGAAGGCTTGTGACTAGGTTTGCAAAATTCAGAGAATCTTCAAATTTGGAATCTTTCTTTGGGAATTAATGTAAATATATGGGAATTAACAGGAATAAACAGGAATTAATGGGAATAAACTGGATATTTGTAATATTGCTTGTAATAATACTGTTAAAGCGTAAGTCTCGCTAAAACGCAACCTAAGGCCTTTTTTATGAGTCAGTCTTTCATTTAAAAGCATAATTAAGATGGAAACGCCACTTCTAAGATTTTCAGCATTTTTGGTTTTGGTCAATTTGCCTTTTGCATGGGAATGATAGGGGCACAACTATGATAGCATCAAAATAGCTATTTTTAAAACACTAAGAAGGCTCGACACAACATGAAACTTTGCTTAAAGTGTCACCAGGGGCTGTACACATTAACTCAAGCATTGAGAACATTGTTTGTGTTCACAGAGTTATCTTTTTTACATCATATATCTTTTTTTTTTACAAATATATCTTTTTTTACATCATATGTAAAATGACAACAAAAAGTGGAAGTACTTTTTCATGGTAGATATATTCCTATAGCAGCACAGTGGGATGGGCACAGGACAGGGACAGGAAGGAGTCATCAGGCCACATGGTTCTGAAGCATGTTCCAAGAGTTTGGGGCCTCCTTGGATGAACATGGCATCAGAAACATTAGAGTAGCATACCTTAGGTCTAGTACCTCGGTACAACTCTGACCCCAAAAAAATATATATAAACTGTCTCTCGTCCCCTGTCACATATCAATGAGACTTAAGTGGGGACTAAGAAATAACTGAATGACCCTAGTGCCCCGTCACATAAACTATTACAGTGTAACATCTATGGCTGATACGGGGGGGGACTCGAGTCATGGTCCTGCACAAAGATACTGTTTTGGAAGTCCAAACTTAATAATAATCATTGAATATCCGCTCAGCAACTGTTTTGCAGGCTTTGAGGTGGTGGTTACAAATATGTACTCGTTGATGGCCCATCTCATCATGCAACTTTCAGTACAGTGCATTGATTGCCCTCATGTGTATATAATCTCCCTTTTCCCAGTGTGTCCTGTGCATTCTTGTTCCTGTGTCACTGTGGATAAGTTGTTCAGCAAGGTATTCTTCAGGCAGTTTGACTGCATTTTATTTAATTGTACACTACATTAAATATTCTGTTTGCCTACCTACGGTTTGAGTCAGACTGTTGGACTATACTCTGACCTGCCAGACAGATGCTAATCTTAGATATTGTAAGTTTCATTTTTATGCTGATGATACTGTGCTTTATTCTATTGCTCCCTCAACGGATCAAGGATTGGAGTTGTTGGAGTCTGATTTTATGATTTTTCAGAGATCTCTTTTTCATCTTAAACCTGTTTTAAATGCAAAAAAAAACAATATAATGCTTTTCTCTAGATCCAATTCACTTGATAAAAACACACGTGTACTTACTTGTTTGGATGGTAGTAGCATCAAACAGGTCTCTGAATATAAGTATCTTGGGATCTGGTTAGATGATAGGCTCTCTTTCAAAACTCATGTCACAAATTTGGTTAAAAGATTAAAATTTAAGATAGGCTTTTTTATAGAAACACCGCCTGTTTGTCTTCTGCAAATAAGAAACAAATCGTTCAGGCTACCTTTATGTCTGTCTTAGATTTTGGTGACATCATATACAGGTCCTTCTCAAGAAATTAGCATATTGTGATAAAGTTTATTATTTTCCATAATGTATTGATAAAAATTAAACTTTCATATATTTTAGATTAATTGCACACCAACTGAAATATTTCAGGTCATTTATTGTTTTAATACTGATGATTAAAATGCTCCTAACAACAGTTTCAATCTACGGAAGGCAGACTGGCTGTCATTCCAAAAGGAGATTGAAGACTCCATCTCCAGCATTCCATCACACCCCAACAATTATAACCCGTTTACAGACCTGTTGAAATGTTCAGCCAGGCAACATATACCAAGAGAATGCCAGACTGAGTACATCCCCGGGCCATCAAACATCCAGTGATCTACTGAAAGCCTACCACAGGGCAAATCATGAGGACCTTTTGGAACATGGAAAGATCCTGTTGAACAAAGTCGGGAAAGAACGAACACAAGTCTGGAAGGAGATGATAGAAAACAACAATATAACTAACAACAGCAGGAAGGCATGGGCTACAATCTGCCGCCTCAGTGAAGACCGGTCGCAGCCAAAACCGCCAGAGACCCACAGGAGAATAATGCCGGACAGCAGTACCAAACCACCCACAACCAGCCAGAGCCTTCACCAAGCCCTTTGAACTACAAGAACTTGAAGCTGCAATGATAATGCCGAAACCTTGGAAAGCAGCAGGAATCAATGACATACTGGCGGAAATGATACAGCACCTGGGACCTAAAGCAAACACCTGGCTCCTAGCAATGCTTAACTCATGCATGGCACAGAAAACAATCCCACCGGTATGGAAAAAGGCCAAGATTGTTGCAATTCCCAAACCTGGAAAGGATCCATCATCCCCAAATAGCTACAGACCCATCTCCCTCCTCTACACCACCTAAAAGCTCTATGAGAGGCTATTACTCCAATGCCTTATGCCACTTATAGACCCTAAGCTTACTGAAGATTAAGCTGGTTTCCGCCCTGGCTGCTCTTGTGCTGGGCAGCTACTGAACCTCACCCAACACATTGAGGATGGTTTTGAGTGCAAACTCATCACTGGAGCGGCTTTCATAGACCTCACCACTGTCCAGCACCGCACCATGATTAGGAAACTTTTTGACATGACTGCCGACTTTGACCTGTGCCAAATCATAAAAGGTCTCCTCAACAACAGGCACTTCTTTGTCCAATCAAATGACAAGAAGAGCAAATGGAAAGCACAAAAGAATGGCCTACCACAAGGCAGCATACTGGCCCCCCTCCTCTTCAACATCTACACTAATGACCAACCACTTCCCCCTCAATGCTGCCACTTCATCTTTCCTGACGATCTCTGTATCACCACATAACAGGAGAACCTCCAGAAGTCCTTAAAAGTGCTCTCCAAGAGATGACAACCTACTACAATAACAACCACCTGAAACCCAACCCATCAAAAACCCAACTATGCAGCTTCCATCTTAAAAACGAGATGTGAAAAAAGAACTGAATGTCTCATGGAATGGCCACAAACTCTCCAAACACCCCCACCCTGTGTACCTGGAAGTCGACCGGACACTCTCTTTTAAAATCCATCAAAACCAAGGTCAACACCCGTAACAACATTCTCCGCAAACTGGTAAACTCAAAGTGGGGTCCCTATCCACCAACCATCCATGCAACTGATCTAACCCTGTGTTTCTCCACAGCCGAATATGCGTGCTCAAATTGGAGCCGCTCCCACCACACCAAACTGATTGACACAGACCTCAACGACACCTGCCGCATTATCACGGGATGCATGAAGACAATGCCAGTCTTGCCTCTACGCCTTAGCTGGCATTGCCCCCCTCCACATCAGACTATCCATCGACGCCCAAGATGAGCGGTGAGCACAGGAGTTAGACACCAGGCACCCCCTGCATGGACACACAGCACCCCCACCCCAACTGAAATCCAGAGCCAGTTTCCTGCAGACAGTCCCACCTCTCCAGACAACCAAAGAAACAGCAAGGACCAACATCTGCAAAGATGAATGGAACCAGCTAAACACACAAGCCCAGGACTGGCTGGAGAGGGGAAACACCTCGACTGAATGTCTCGCCAGCGGGCACGACCTCTCATTGCTAACCTGGAAGTCCTCAACAGACTACGAGTGGAACAGGGGAGGTGCAAAGCACTTATGAAAGCATGGAACGACCAGACAGAAGACACATGTAACTGTGGAGTAGTACAGACAATCTCCCACCTACTGAAGTGTGAAAATACCACCCAGTGCACACCCCAGGACCTGGCTGAACCGACCCTATCAGCTGTGACCTGCATCAAATATTGGCAGAACAACATCTGAAATTGCAACAGACTCGAAGAAGAAGAAGTCACATGTTTTAATAAAACAATCAAGCATAAGCCATCTTCTGTTAACATGTTTGTTAGTGTAGTAAAAAAAGCACACTTCTTCTTGAGTATGGAGTTTGTGTACTTCTGCCACTTACAGTGCCTTGTGAAAGTATTTGGCCCCTTTGAACTTTTCAAATTTTTGTCACATTTTAGTCTTCAAACAAAGATAATTTTTTGTGAAGAATCAACAACAAGTGGGACACAATCATGAAGTGGAACGAAATTTAGTGGATATTCCAAAATGTTTTAACAAATAAAAAACTGAAAAATTGGGCGTGCAAAATTATTCAGCCCTCTTAATTTAAGACCCTGTAGCGCCACCTTTTGCTGCAATTACAGCTGTAAGTCGCTTGGGGTATGTCTCTATCAGTTTTGCACATCGAGAGACTGAAATTATTGCCCATTTCTCCTTGCAAAACAGCTCGAGCTCAGTTAGATTGGATGAAAAGCGTTTGTGAACAGCAGTTTTCAGTTCTTTCCACAGATTCTCGATTGGATTCAGGTCTGGACTTTGACTTGGCCATTCAAACACCTGGATCTGTTTATTTGTGAACCATTCCATTGTAGATTTTGCTTTATGTTTTGGATCATTGTCTTGTTGGAAGACAAATCTCTGTCCCAGTCTCAGGTCTTTTGCAGACTCCATCAGGTTTTCTTCCAGAATGGTCCTGTATTTGGCTCCATCCATCTTCCCATCAATTTTAGCCATCTTCCCTGTCCCTGCTGAAGAAAAGCAGG
>JACXGM010039109.1:0-10661 GCA_016801145.1 Umbra pygmaea
TACGTCCACTGCAGACAAACAAACCCTTATAGACTGATACTTCCTATACTTCCACTGCAGACAAACAAACCCTTATAGACTGATACTTCCTATACTTCCACTGCAGACAAACAAACCCTTATAGACTGATACTTCCTATACTTCCACTCCAGACAGACAAACCCTTAGAGACTGATGCTTCCTGTACATCCACTGCAGACAAACAAACCCTTATAGACTGATACCTTCTATACTTCCACTGCAGACAAACAAACTCTTAGAGACTGATACTTCCTATACTTCCATTGCAGACAAACAAACCCTTATAGACTGATACTTCCTATACTTCCACTGCAGACAAACAAACCCTTATAGACTGATGCTTCCTGTACGTCCACTGCAGACAGACAAACCCTTATAGACTGATGCTTCCTGTACGTCCACTGCAGACAGACAAACCCTTATAGACTGATACTTCCTGTACGTCCACTGCAGACAGACAAACCCTTATAGACTGATGCTTCCTGTACGTCCACTGCAGACAGACAAACCCTTAGAGACTGATGCTTCCTGTACGTCCCATGCAGACAGCAGCAGGCCCTACCCAGAGATGCTGTCCTGGAGGAAATGAGCCTGAGGAACCGCTACCTGGAGGACAGGCTTCATTCCCTGCAGAGTCAGGTGTCCCAGGACACCCCATCAAGACCCTCTGTGAGTTATCAATAACACGAATAAGATGTGAATATGCTTGGGTGTTTTACAACACTCAAACACAACAGACAACCACTGCTTCTAAATACTCTTAAACCACTGTAATAACACTGCAGTGTTGTCAGCGTTCTTCTCTCTTTCTATAGTTTATTTCAATTTACGCTAAGCCGGGGGCGAAACTAAGCCGGTACTGTCCAGTATAGAATAATTATTCCAAAATAATAACGGTATGCCATACCATTTAAAAGTTATTCCATTAAATTGATTGTCCCACACCATTATTTAACATAAGTGCATTCCATCTGTATTCATTGTTGTTCAGTATGAACAAAACATTTTGTGAATGGAAGATTCTGTGGACAACCAAGCCAGATGCATGCATATGTTGTGCCTTGGAAAATAGACATAAACTACATGTATGTGTACCGGTATGTAATTAGTCTGGAGGGAAGAAATATACTGGTACAGTATAATATAACGCATGCATCTTAACACTTACTCATTGTATAGAAAACCATGTTTTGTGCTCTTGGGATTGTGCACTGCCTCTTCAGAAAATAATTTTGGGAAGTGATAGATTGCAGTTAGAGGTCAGTGTTTAGTTGTGTCAGAGGAGGAAAACGAGCTAGAGAATGTCTTATTCATTTTGTTGTACTTGAACCAGGGCTTTTATTAAGTTTGCAAAAGAACAAAGATACTCTGAAGATGAGGAGCAGTGGCTTCATTAGTTCGGCCTTCATCAATCTTAATTTAAATAATTTTTTGAAGTTTTTTCCCTTCGTCACACCATTGGTGCACAGTGAACTGTTCTGTATTTATTAGATTTAAAAACCTCTGCAAGAATCCAACCAGAACAACATTTGAAGTGATTTTTTTACAAGGTAATTTAGGGAAAATTATAAATAGGACACTAAATGAATAGAAATGATAGACAAATGTAATCTATAATATTGATTAGATTCTATGTCCGTTTAGAAGACTACGCTTAGTTCTCACCTTCTCTTACCGGTTAGAAAAGTAATCTATTTCAGCCATTAGTTACTATGTCATTACATTTCTATACTCCTTCATGCATCTTCACTTCAGGTCTTTTCTTCTTTCCTACGTCTTTCACACCGCCAATCCGATTCAACTCATATAAAGGAGGGGGGAAGTCTGTCCATGTCTTTGAAAGGAATTCAGTCTAAGACATTTGATGTCTGTGATGGCCATGAGAAAGAGATATTCATGAGTTCCTCTGCCAATGAAACTGTGGCCACACAGACAGACGGCATGTCAGACCTCAAGGAGGAGGCTGGTCACTTAGACCAGCAGGGGACACTAAACCCTAATCAAAAGCAGAAAGAAACCCAGACAGAATGTGAGGATTTCATTAAGGGTGTACCCGAGGAACCAACCAGCGAACCAGGCAGCACAGTGAGTGGAGAAAAGGCAAACAGTAATGAGGCTGGAGAAGGAGGACATGAAGTGACTGAAGATGCAGCAATGGAAGAGGAGGAACAGAGGATCACAGAAGAGGCAGATGGAGAGTCCAAGCAGGGGAACCAGGAACAATTGCACACAGAGCCAGAGAATGTCCCCGAGGTGCCTGTAGCTGAACTAGTTGATGTTACAACAGAGCAGAATCTGGTTGTCAGACAGCATTCCACCAGTGACACTGTGCTGGAGTTGAGTGCATTTAAACCCTCTGAAACTCTCAGTCCAGAAGGAAGTGAGGGACTGGCTGGCGAGCCATCAACCACAAGAAGCCTTGAGATGGCTAAACCAGCTGGTAGTGTGATGGGGGCAGAAAACACAGGCTGGATTGGAGATGGAGAGACAGGAAGGGTTGAGAATGAGGCAGAACTGGGAGTAGGGGCAGTACAGGAAACCATCAGGAAAGAAGAGGACATGATGGAGTTAGGTGCCGACCCCACTGATGACCTCAGTCATGAACCCACTGATGACCTCAGTCATGAACCCACTGATGACCTCAGTCATGAACCCACTGATGATCTCAGTCATGAACCCAGTGGTGCCCAGCCTGGCAGCTTCATAATCAAGGAGCCCAACACTGATGATGTCACTGACCCCAAGCTTGAGTTTACTTCTATAAGTATCCATGGTGACGTGGTGGACTCAAAGGTCATTACCGATGACACTGAGAAAATAAGGCTAAAGCCCAAATCAAAATCTCCCAAAACTCTGAAGGTACCAAAGGCTGCCTGTGATTTCCTTGTTGCTAGTGCTGTGTTTGAGCTAGCAGAATGCTCCACATCCACCCAAACGTTTTGGCTTTTTAGCATGTTAGGCTCCCAATCTGTCTGTTGCACCTCCATCCAGTTCTAAGCGCAGTACTCTTGTGGCACGTTGATCCATGTGGTCACCCTGTCACACCTCCTTTCTTAGCTCCCTGTGGCTCTCCGTGCTTCCTCCCTCCATTCTCTCTGATGTCCTGTTGTTTCTTCCCTGTTGTGATTGTAAAGTGTAATGCTGTCATTTGTTTTATTCCAGACATCAGGGAGAGGTTCAGGTACGCCGTCGCAGAAGGAGCATGAGCTTCAGAAAGAGAACCTGAAACTCTCCACAGAGAACTTGGAGCTCCGCTTTCAACTGGAACAAGCCAACACAGACCTGCCCAGACTGAAGGTATTGTTCAAATTAAGAAATGTTTTGGCTTGGGCTAAAACACAGGTGGAAGATCTTCAACACAGGTGGAATATCTTCTTTCTTCTGCATTGAATTTGATGAATTTTAACAATGTAACATAATCCAAACACCAGGTTAAGACAACAGCAGATAGTGCTGAACAAACCAGAGTTGTTTGTTCCAGCTCATCCCACCTCAATCTCTCTTTTACTGACAGGACCAAGTTGCAGACCTTAAAGAAGTGTACAACGTTCTGAAAAAGGAAAAGGCTGAAGTGGAGAAAAAACTGGGTCACATCCATGGGGTAGGTCTACCCTAGTCTCGTGTAATTACACGTTACATCTGTTTGTGAGATGTGGTCACTTTACAGTCCACTTTGAACCATTGTGTAGAAGTGTGTTATGTAACAACAGGCTCCCACGGCAGAATAAAACAACTCTCTGTTCACATTAGGCGGGTCGCAGTGGAAAAAGCGTGCCAGAGTTGGAAAAGACCATCGGGCTGATGAAGAGGGTGGTTGAGAGGGTGCAGAGGGAGAATGAGATGCTGAAAAAAAGTCCAGCAGCTTTAAGTCAGGAACAGTTCATAGCCCTGGATCGCGAGCATAAAAAACTCAAGGTGAAGTCCTGACCGATGAACAACTACTGTAATAGAACACATTTTAAACAACCGTTGGATCTCCTATAGAGTGCCTATAGAAAATCATCAGAACCTGTCAAAATCCTTGCCTTTTTTCACATTACAGCATGGAAATTTAAATAAATTAAATCTAATTTTAGTCATCTGTATTTACACATTTCCCTAGACATCAATGTGGTAATAACATTTAGAAAAAAACTCTGAACAATTATTCAAATGTAATTAGTGAAGTACCTGGTTTGGATAAGTGATCAGCCCTTTGGAGTAATCATTATAAACTTGCTCAGGTACAACCAGTCACTTCCCAGATCACACATCATGCTAATTTCCCCCCACCTGACATCAATTTTAGTGGTTTTGATTACTTCATAAGAAATGAGTCCATTACTAGTATTGCGTGGCAACGCAAAGAATACACAATGGTTGGAAAGGTGCTTTCAAAAGCTCTCCGGGACAAGGTTGTAGAAAGAAACAAGTTAGGAGAAGGATACAAAAAGATTTCAAAGGCTTTAACTCATCCTGTGAGTACCGTTCATAGCATTATTAAGAAGTGGAAAGCATATGGTACCACCAACACCTTGCTTAGATTAGGCCGTCCCTCCAAACTGGATGACCGAGCAAGGGGGATAGATCAGGGAAGCTACCAAGTGCAAGTGACAACAATCTCACAATCTTTACCCAAAGCTGGCCTGTATGGCAGGGTTGCAAGAAAGAAGCCTCTTCTGAAAAAGGCCCACCATGTGTCTCGTTTGCATTTTGCAAAAAACACTTGGAAGATTCTAATGCCATGTGGCAAAAGGTTTTATGGTCAGATAAGACCAAGGTTGAACCTTTTGGACTAAACTGCAAGCGTAATGTTTGGCAAAAACCAAATACAACACACCACCCATAACACACCATATCTACTGTGAAGCACGGTCGTGACAACATTATGTTGTGGGGGTGTGGCTCTTCAGTGGGGACTGGGCAAAATGGATGCTGCCAAGAACACCCACATTCTTGAGGAAAAACTGCAGCCCTCTGCAAGACAGCTGAAGATGGGCAGGTGATTAACGACCCTAAAAACACTGGCAAAAAAACAATGCAGCTGGCAAAAAAACAATGCAGCGGCTTAAGAATAGGAAGTTGAATGTCCTTGAGTGACCAAGTCAGAGTCCTGACCTAAAACCAAAGGAAAATCTGTGGGTGGATTTGAAGACAGCAGTCAACCACCGCTCACCACAAAATTTTACTAAACTCAAACAATTCTGCAAGGAAGAATGGGCAAATATTCCACAATCTAGGTTTGCAATGTTACATAAATGGTCACATTTACAAATAACTTTATTTAATATTTTTTTGTTTATGAACTGTGCCTTTTTACGGTACTTGAATGTTTTCAGAATGTTTAAATAAAGCTGGTCCAAATAAAGTATTTTTCATGGGTTTTGATTTCAGGCTATAAGACAAAAAAATACTTTCAAATGGGTATGATTTTCTATAGGCATTGTAGCTATTAAAAATCAGCAGTTTGCATGACAATAAATAGGAAACATCCATGTGTGTTGATCCATTTTCTGTAGAAGGACTATGAGACACTGAAGGGAAACACTGAGGCAAAGATAAGCTCCAGACTGGATGCAGAAACCAAAGGAATGGAGAAAATTGTTATGGAGAATGAACGCTTACGCAAAGAAATCAAAAGGGTATGCATGTTTAAAGTTTTTATTTTATTTGATAGTCTGGTATAGTCCTTGTTAAAGCATTTGGCGTGTAAGCAACAAATATGCTACTATCATGAAGGCTAGTGATATGGTTGACTCTGTCAGGGATAATGCTTCTTTTATTGCAGGAGACAGAGGCTGCAGAGAAACTGAGGGCTGCTAAGACCAGTTTGGGGGTGACCAATGAGAAGCTAGAAGCTGAGTTGCAGGAGGCTAAGAAACTGCTAGTAGCAGCCCAGTCTAGGATCACACCTGAGATGGTTGACAGTAAGACCCGGAAGACCACTGTGGTAACAAGGTGATGGCTCAGTTAAACGACTCAATTGAACGTTCTGCAATTCAGTTGTCATCTTGGTCCTCAAGCAAATGCCCCTTTGGGGAAATAGCTGTAATGTTGTGAATACTGGATCTCTATGACATCATTCACCCAATTTATGTGAAATCAGGCTGATGGAGTCTGCGATATTGTGTTTCACATTCATAGAACTGAAGGGGACGACAAGATTCTATATGTTTGCAAAATGTCTAAATGTTGAACAAAATTTCTCTCCCCTCTCTTCCTTCAGGATGTTTGAGACAAAGATGAAAGAGCTTGAGCGAGACATCAGCCAGAAGAACTCCATTCTCTCAGAGCTAAAGCTACAACTGACCGAGGCAAAGGAGAGGGAGGAGCTAGCACACAAACTTGCCAGTCAATTACAGGATCAGGTTAGCCTTGACTACATCTGTCAATCAAGACACGTCTATAGATAGGAAACCGAAGAAGCAGAAGCAGGGGCGGCGGCAGGGTATGGCTTGGTTGGGCTACAGCCCTACCAAGAATCGTGTTTGCCCCACCTTAGCCCCACCATGAAATATCAACTGTTTAAAAACAAAATATATAGCCTATATTTTTGGATCGATCTGCCCATCCCTATTGGGTGTGTAGTGGACAGGTTTGCCAAACAAAATTAACGATTTGATATAGCGCAAATAGACTACTGCCTAAACTCAGTATTAGTGATTTCCACGTCAGTTGCTCTAGATGTAATTTGCGTGTAAAAAAAGGAGTCAGTCCGACGTGGTATTTCTAGCTCCTGGGAATGATGTTACGATCTATTCTATGGTGTATGTACATTGAAATTCAGACGTTGATTTGAGCCCAACCACTGTGTGGATTAGCCCCACCATAGTTATGCCAAAAAAGACACTCCGGCGCCGCTACTGAGCAGAAGTCTTGTACTACGTTCATATATTTTTTTCGGAATATTTGTATTATTTTTTATGTCATAACAATAGGAAGCAAAGGCTAGGGACAGGCTCATTGGGGAACACAGAGGTAAGACAGACAGTGGCCAAGCCGGGTTGGTCCAGATTTGGGAGCTTAGATCGCTACTCTGAATTCTGGCACCCATTAATGTATTTTAACGGTACTGAAAAACATTTGTTATTGTCAAGGTGGAGCTGTTGAAAAACTTTCCCGCCACAGCAATGACTGAGTCAGGCCTTGTTAAGGAGTTCCAGTCAATGAGGTAAAGATTTTTTGTGTTGTTTCACCAAAATGTCTCATAAATTAAATGTGTAAAGTACTAACTAGACGTACGTACGTACATACATAAATTGTTTTGCAGTAATTACTAAAAATGTTTACAGCAAATAGATATTTTATAGCAATTATTGTTAGCATTTTAATTAACATTATTGAATACAGTGTTACTTATCCAATTACACCAAAGATTTGGCATTTTGGCTTTCAGATCTAAAAATTCTATGTCAAACCCATTTTACCATTGAGAAACTAATGGACACTTTTGGCTAAATCACCACTTTTGGGGGATTTGAATTAAAACCAATTTACCTCTGTCTTAGATTGACCAATGACTTGCTGGAGAGGGAGAAAGCAGAGTTGGTAAAGAAACTCAGTGAGTACAGTGAGCGGTATGGGACATCTTCTGCTGGCCCAGGTAAGATATATAAAGGATCTCATGTTTGGTCGATTTCCATTTTCATGTTTGTGTATTTGATTCAGATGACACTTGAAACCAGGAATGTTACAGAACTTTGAAAGGGGCAGTCACTAACTAGCACAATATGCACATCAACAAATCCCTGATCTTCTAGGTTATGAGGAGTTGACAACCCTGCTGAAGGAAACTGATCAGGAAAAAAGACAATTGCAGGTAGTGTCTCAAGTGGGCTTTACCTCACCTCAACTAATTAGTTTTAAATGTGTAGAAATTAAAAGGTGGCTAATTTAATAAATATGTGAACCTACATTTTTCCTGACTACTTTCAGGCTGAAGTGAAAAAAATGAAAAAGGAACTGGAGAACTTTGATCCAACATTTTTTGATGAGATTGAAGATCTGAAATTTAATTACAATCTGGAGTTGAAGAAAAACATTGTTCTGGAGGAGCAGTTGAAGAAAGTATGTGAACAGTTTGGAATAGCTGCTGCTGATATTCCTGATGTATCCATCAGCTAACACACAATGGTTAAATTTGCCTGTTGAATGCATTACTATTAAATTGTTGATTATTTTCTAACATTACAATAACCAAGATTACTTTGAATGTCTTGTGCAGAGCAGTGTAGCAGATGTGTGTTATATACTACTTGTGAATGTATAGTTTTGTATAAATATTTATAATTTTGTATAGGATTGCTAGATTGTGTTTGATACTTTTCTACCAATAAAGCATTTGCATCGTCCTTATGTAGTGAAAATGTGGGATGTGGTTGGTGCTGACCTGCCATACTCTTTTTAATGACCCAATGACTCTTTATTAACGTAACATACTCTCTATTAGTATATGACCAAGATCTGGACCCAGGCAAATTTCAGAATCCCTTATACTTAATATAAAAATTCACAAAATTTATAAGATATGACATCTCTTATGTCACACTGGAAGATTTCAGTAACCTCAATGTTGATTTATTTATAATAAATATTTCCAGTAAAATTCTCACTACTGAAGTAAACATTTCCCCAAACTCAAAATCAGGTGAACAGTTATTTCACAACTAGGCTCTTATCACTGAATAAGTGTTATTTATTTGTTGCCAGTAGAAATAGTTCTTAGTCAATCTCACTGAGACTCTCCTATTCTGGAACGATGATCTGAGTGTGTTGGAATGAGTGGCTATATTTATAAACTACTTATATGGAACTATTGAAGGAAACATGTGTCTATTGGGAAGACCATCAACCCTGGTGTATGTACACTGGGGTGGTACAAAATCCTGGATAAATCAGACATAATGATACAATGTGGAGCTTAAACAGGAATATTTCTCCAGGTGGCTCCTGGTAAATGCAAGAGGTAAGGTCTTCTGACTAAACCAGGACTTCCTTGTTAAGGGTCAAATTTAATGTCCTGCAGCCTGAGAAAATTATGTCCATTTAACTCTGAGAAAGATGTAAACAAGTCCTTGCTGGAGATGTCATACTCTCGTACCATCACATCAACATGGACCACCACAGGCCGGGCGTTGAGGAGGGTGTCACCATCCGGCCATCTTAGTCCCAGGTGATGACGGTGAAGCTAGAAGCAAGCAAACAATCTGCTTTAACATCTTTACAAAGGAAAAGGTCCTGACAAAACAAAACTTATCCATGGATTAAACAATCCCAATGCTTACTATACATCAATAAAAATGTCAGAATCCGGACAAAGCACGTGTCAACAGAATGGTAAATAGAAACCTTAACCAGGGAGCCGTCGTCACAGTGCCAGACGATCCCTTCCACACGACCCTCCTGGCTGTCCTGGAACCAGGATCTCAGCTCATGGTAGTCCACTGGGGGAGGATTTCTGATGCGCACACTCCCATGGGCAACCAGGAAATGTACAGGCCATTTTTTTGTTCCTATCCCTGTCAGAAGTGACAAAAGTTTAATGTTAATTGAAATGTTTAGACAGTGTACAGGACAGGGTATTGAACAAAATCCACATTTACCATATGGGTTTCCATTGACATTGGTTCCAATGAGCTCCAAGGTTTGCCCCAGCAGGTCAGCCAGGGGTACCACAGTGATCTCCAGCAGGTCTTCATTCTCAGCACTGGGCTGCAGAACCAGCCCTAGCCTAGCATCATAGTCCACAACAGATGAGTGCCAGCAATACTGCTTATCATCTTTCTCCACTGGAACCCAACCTGAAAATACATTGACAACAGTAAAATCACTATTTCCTATGAAGGACACTGTAGTAAAAACTGTACCAAGTATGATATCTGAAGTACCATTTTAACACAAGACAAGGCCTTGGTCTTTCCCCCCCCCAGATTACTCTTGAGCACAGTTCCAGCAAAGGTAGTCTATGCCCAACCAGGCAGCGTTGAATAGCCTGGCTCCGTTGGGAGCAATAGAGTGAAATTACCTTAAGAGTTTCAGTCCATCTCAGATGTGTCCTCACCTGGAATGTGTCCATGGTCGTCAGGGATTGGCTGTCCATTGTAGTGTTGAACTCTGTGTGCTGGGACCCAGGCCGCAGGAACTGTCTTGAAATCTTCCTCCACATTCCAGGTGAAACCCTTGCAACTTTTGGAGGTTGACTGGTGTTTCTTGAACCTTTTGTATGCCTGTTTGCTGGGCTTTCGATCTAGTCGAGCCCAGAGGTACGGTTGCTCTGGGGGGGGGGAATTGTTGTTTTTGTTTATTTTTTTCTTGACCGTGTAAATTCAGTGGACACAAAACTCACCTTTATATATGGAAACGAAGGAGCAGGTGCCATCCAACTTTTCTGTAGCAAGTGCACTTTCGACATTAGATTCCAGTGCAATCGGGTTTACATTTTCCGTTGCTACAACCTGAAATTGCTTTTTTTAAAACAGAATGGGTTGTGCCAGTAAACACAGGTCTTCCGATATGCCATTGTGTGTTTCTGGTTCTATGCATAAAGGCAGGTTTAGCTAAACTAGAACAGTGACACAGACAACAGAAACATCAGTCATCCTGTGTTCACATGTTAACACTGCTGCTACATTACCTTAGCAGTTACGTACAGTACAGTACAT
>JACXGM010039110.1:0-10660 GCA_016801145.1 Umbra pygmaea
TTTAGTATTTAGCCCTCATGTTTCTGTCATTCCCTTGTTGGTCAATGCATCCTGTTACGTGTCTTAAGTGTATTCAAGTTTCCAGTGACTCCTGTTTTTGCCCCTCGTGGCTGTGTTTTGTTTATTGAAATAAACTTCTGTGGGATTATTGTACCTTCGCGCCTGTCTCTATCTCTACTACGGACGGATACGTGACAGTCACGCTAGTCAGGATGTATGGTTAATTATTCTACTTAAATTGTGTGTTATGTACCAATAGTGCAAAGCTAACAAACATTTTTCATTTACTGTTTGCTGAATAGGTATTGTGAAGAGGGATAACATAATGCCAAACCTTCTCTTTCAAGGTATCAGGCTTTTATTTTTGCAGACAGCACATGAATTTAAGTATTTATTTGCAATTCAAATAATCTGCTTTGACAAGGTGAGGTCATTAGTTCAGATATCTACTATTTCTTTTTTTCAGTGTGAATATTAACCTTATTCTCTTTCAGGAATAATTAGGCAGTTTGAAAATATAATATAGATGTCCCTATAACTATTTTCTTTTCTATTCTCAATTATATATTGTGTATTGTCTAATTAGTACAGGTAAAATCTACCCATCTACAATGCACTAACTAAATGTTACACATGGTTTATAATGTACCTAGCTGGGTGTTATATGTGCGACAGTATGCACCATTAATATCCTAGAAGTTTAGAAACAGCTGGTACCTTGCAGTTAGGCAAACATGACAACAAAACTACTTTGCTTCAGAATCACGTTGGTAAAATTTACCTACCTATACATTTATGACTCAATCAATTTAAGCCAGAGGGTGTACTGTATTATTTGTGGGAAGTGCTGACAGCAATGTGGACCTGGGACATTTTCAACAGTCCACATTGATGGGTAAGTAATCAGGCTATTGAGCATGAGCTGTAATCTCACACACTGTGCATTCACAAGGGAAAACACCTTTGTCACTGATGTTAATTATTCAAATTAAGATTATCCTTGTAAGGATCGGTGTACCGCCAGCGGAACGCACAGACTGCTTTGAGCTTTACTTGATCAATCACTCTTCACACAAATGCTACTTTTACTGTACATAGGCATGTCTTATGTGTAAAAAAAACTTAGAACCTCACAAATGTAGCTAACATATCTGATTTACAATAACATGACAAGAATAAAAAGCCACAATATCAAGTGCATTGTAAACAAACCCATTTGTTTTTGTGACTCAGCTAATACTGTCTGACAAGAAAAAAGTACTTAAAGTCAGCTATCTTTCTCTTATTCGTCATCCAAAGGGTCCTATCAATGTATGAAGCATTGTTTTGTTGGCAAAATCCATTTGTTATGTGAAAATTATCAAAAACTCAATCCAACTTTACCGCAAACCGCATTGTTAATCATCTTGTGCCAGATTCACTGTGTATTATTTTAACAAATACACAAATGACTAAGTTTTTCTTTTCAAAAATGTCAAGCATATGTATCTCCTTACTTCAGCTCCAATATAACAAGAGGTTGAATTTGGGTATGTTTTTCTATGCGGAAATTGAGTTTCAGGGCCGGATCCTTAACAGGTTAAAAAGGAACACGAAGTGGAGTATAAGTGCAGTATCTTGGACCTGCCTGGGGTGTTCCTTGTTCTTTATGATGCTCTCTGTGCTTTCAACAGACCTCTGAGACTATCACAGAGCAGGTGCATTTATACGAAGACTTGATTACACACAGGTGGATTCTATTTATCATCATTATTTATCACAGAGATCCTCACTGAATTTCTGGAGAGAGTTGATTCCACTGAAATTAAAGGGGCTGAATAATTTTGCTCACCCAATTTGTCAGTTTTTTATTTGTTAAAAAAGTTTGAAATATCCAATAAATTTTGTTCCACTTCATGATTGTGTCCCACTTGTTGTTGATTCTTCACAAACAATTACAGTTTCATATCTTTATGTTTGAAGCCTGAAATGTGGCAAAAGGTCGAAAAGTTCAAAGGGGCCGAATACTTTCGCAAGGCACTGTATGCATGCTTGTCTTCTAGTCAACCACACACTAGCACTTGCTAGTTACGTTACTGTAAACAATATCTCACGAGGAGGAATGTGGTAAAGATATTGGATGGTCACAGTCTTCACGTATTTCTTAGTAGTCTTTGCATCACGTAAAGGTGAAAGAAGTGCAATATGTATTCAGATGTGATGTGAATGTGATTCAGTTTCATTTTCATGGCACCAATATGTTTTGTTTTATGTAAAATAATGCTTGAAGACTGGCAATATGATATGTACTGTATTATCAAAACAAGTAAATAACGTAACAGGAATAGGTACCATATAAATACATCTACTTACACATAAAAATTAGCAGTGTTTCTATGAGGTAGCCGTTACGCATTGCTATTCGCAAGAGGCCCAAGATCCACCCAGGGGTCCCAGAATGCTGGGATGCTTGCTGGGCCCCAGTGTGGTTGCACCAGTGGTACCTTCCAGTTATGCCCCTGTGGTCATTGTATACCATCATGTGTTCTCTGTTCTGTACTTGTTGCATTTCTCCAGACTCTAGCACAATGTCATAAATTTCGCAGTCTCTACTGTTTTGAGTTCTTAGTGTTTCATCTAGTGGTGGTTTCCCACAAAAGCTTGCTTATGTAGTTTATACAAATTTCTCTTTATTGGTTTCAATTAGCCAGGGACTGAATCTTGCTAGCGCTTTTTTGGGGGGGTTGATCTCCAGTGTTTGTTGACAGTCCCCTGCCTTGTCTGCTGTTTTCATTTTTGCACCTGTGCCTTTATACATTTATTATTAAAACTCTCTCCGTGGAATAACGCACCTGCCACCTGACTACTACCAACTTCAACTGTGACATCTATAAAAATGAAGGAGTCACAGGCATATGTGACTTTCAGTTTGTTGAGCTGGGGCGGCCAAAGAGTGGTCTGCATACATCAATGTGATGTGGAAATAAAATGCATTCAGTAACACAAAGCAGGTAAGTCAAAATGATGAGGACACTCCAACTAATTGTGGAGGAGGGATAACGGTCTGGAGCGTTTTTTCAGGGTTTGGGCTAGGCCCCTTAGTTCGTATGGACCTCACAAATGCTCTTTTCGCTAAATGGGCACATACATTTGGCCATATAGTGGCTTACTCCCGTTATGAAGAAAATGTTACTTTCTTTCACTTTGCTGTTTTATCTCCCTGGGTTTCTGAATGTGTAGTGGTGTGCAAGGAGAGAGACCGAACAGGAATGGAAGATGTCTTGTATTTATTTCTCTATATAAGGCATCCAGGAAGTTACCAGCCAGTATATTGCAGGTGAACAAGTACAGCGAGTGCACAAACGATAACATATACTTTCTATGCTCTTACAGTGGCATGGGACATTGGAAACAAATAGTGTAAGTATATGTAGAGGGTACATAATTAGCTTGTGCAATACCACACTATATTCACAATTTACATACGGTAACTCCCGGATAGACTTCTAAAATAACGTACCTTACCTCCACAATATAACAATGACAGACACCTCTCTCTAGTTAGGCAGCACTTATATACAGGAAGTTTAACTACCTAATTTAACACGTCTGGACGTAATATATAATCAAACAGATCTACAAGATACCAGCCCAACCTATCTTAACAAATGCCTAACTAGAGAGAGCTTTCATACTCAGTCCGTTAACGCCAGCCCACACAGGGCTGGGCGTTACAATCTGATGGATCAACTACAATTTGAAAGAATTTCAGACCACTGGTAGCCTGGTTGACACCAGAGCCTTTTCAGTTGTAACTGAGAGTAAGACTGGGCAAGGTTCATTCACAGCCCATTTCCAAAGGGGCATCACCAACGGATACTGCTCAAATGCCTCTTGGCGCAATTGGATATATAAGACTTGCCAAATCGAATAAAAAAAAAAGAAACGTTCAAATCACTTAAATCAGACGCGATAGCTGATTCGAACGAGTGATATTTTGGATGTTCCATTGCGGTAGCCATCGTTGTAATTTTCTGCTTCAACCATTGACAGTATATAGCTGTGCTATCGTCATCGTGTAAAGCCCGATTGGAAATTGGAAATTGGCTTGAATGGGCTCTTGGCCAGATTGATTTGCAGAGCAAATCTCAAATTTGCCAGAAGGCCGTCAGGGTTCTCCCAGGCTAGACCACTGGTAAGGTCATCCCACAAAATTCTTAGAGTTAACTATAAAGTTACTCTTAGAAAATTCTAAGAACCCCAGTGGGACATCATGGTATCTTCATTACTTGCCACAAATAATGAAACTAACAAACCTGTGCTACATGTGCCGTCAGGAATGATGAAGCCTCTGTGCTCAAAAAAGAAAGACATCAAGTCACACATTTTCCAGACTGCACTTCCACTAAGCCTGATCCTAATGGAACAAGTTGGGACAATATGTAAATGTACTTTGACTTGAGCAAAAAAATGTATGATGAAAACATATTTGATGTTTTACCTAATCAACAGCATAACAATGTAAACATTTGTTATGAAATTGATACATGCAACACGTTCCAAACAATTTGGGATATGGGCAATTAAGAACTAATAGCGATGTGAGAAGTTGAAATGAAAAGGTAATGTGATCAGTGAGGCAATCACATTATTGTAGTATATAATGAAAAAAAACCTAGTCCTTCAAGAGCAAGGATGGGTCGAGGTCCGCCAAATGCCAACAGATGCATCAGCTAATAATCCAACACTTTGGGAACATCATTCCCCAAAGACAAATCGGTAGAATTTTGGGAATTTCACATTCTATAGTGCACAATATAATTAAGAGTAAAGGAATCTAATAAAATCTTGGGACGTAAAGGGCAAGGCTGAAAACCACTTCTGAATGTGTGTGATCTCCTGAGACATTCCTGTCTTAAAAACCGCGATAAGTCTGTAATGAATGTCCTGACATGGGCTTGGGAATACTTTGGTAAACCTTTGTCAGTCAACACCATTCACTGCTGCATCCACAGATGCAAGTTAAGGCTTTACTAAGCAAAGCAGAAGCCATTCATCAACACTGCTCCAGGCAAAAGAGGAAAAGGAACATCCAAGCTGTTATCAGTGTCAGGTCCAAAAGCCAGCAGCTGTCATGATATGGTGGTGGGTCAGTTCCTATGGCATGGGTTGCATTTGTGAGGGCACCATTAATGCAGAAAGATATTTACACATTTTAGAGCAACACATTCTTCCATCTAGATGTCGACTTTTCTAGGGACGTTTCTGCATTTTCCAGCAGGACAAAACAAACCACATTCTTCCTGTATTTCAAATGCATGGTTGCATAAGTGTTATTAAATGAAAAGGTAATGTTTCACAGTGTGTCACGCCTTCCCAGAGTCGGGTGGCGTGGCCATGAACTGAAATTGATTTATTTGTATATTTTTTTGGATATTCAGTGATATTATATTGTCTTCATTACGGCCAGTGCGGAGTCGCTGGAGAGCGACACGGCATGATAGATTATCTGACTTATTATACCCAAATCCCATACAGCGCTATGCCAATTTGCACTGCCTCATGCAGGAGGTCTGGGGAAAGTAAAAGAACCCATGGTCAGGCTTGAACCCATGACCATCATGACATAGACTGTCCAACAATGCAGTTACTTAGCCCACTACGCCACACGGACATGAAGAGGATAGAGATTAGAAAAATGTTAGTATTGACAATTCTAAAAGACACCTGCAAAGACATACAGATATATTAAGTAATTTCAGCCAAATGGGTTAACACCAGCTATTGACAACAGGCGGATGGATATTTAAGTGAATATTACATTCAAGTATGTATAAAGCAAAACGCTCCAAGGAGTGTACTTACTTTTTCACATGACCAACAAAAGCTAGCAACTGTGATATTTGGTAGTCTTTGTCATGGTTTGTCAATGGTTTTCATATTGCGGCCTACAAAATAAAGGGTAAGGCAGCTCATAACATCATAATCAGGACATCATGTGGAGAACGAATAGCTTTCTCTATCCTTACAGGGTCCTTACACACCTTTCGAAATTCAGTTCTTTAGTCCATGAATGTACACTTGGTTCATCGGGTGAAATAAGTATTTAAATGTGTGTTTGTGCTTGTGTGTCTGTTGTGGGAGAGTATGTACCAGTAGCTTTTGCCATGATTAATGTGCCATGTCCCTGTTCTGTGAGAGGGAGATAATGTAAGAGGCTTTGCCCTTTGTGTTCAGTCTGTGTAAATGCTGAACCTATCAGAATATTTAAACAGAAGGGACGTGTAAGAGAGTAATTGTGCACACAGCACATATAAAGGATGTCAACTAGTCTAAGCTGGCCTTGTAACAAGGGTTAATATGATAAAATGATTAATGTAATATACACACTTTATATCCAAATGTATTTGAACACCTATACAAATTGTGGAGGAGGGATAATGATCTGGGGCTGTTTTTCAGGGTTTTGGCTAGGCCCCTTAGGTCCAGTGAAGGGTCATCTTAATGCTAAAGGATTCAAAGACATTTTAGACTATTTGGTGTTTACAACTTTGTGAAAAAAAACTTAGTGAAGGCCCTTTCCTGTTCCAGCATAACTGTGCCCCTGTGCACAAAGTAGGGGCCATAAAGACATGGTTTGTCAAGTTTGGTGTGGAGGAACTTGGTGTGGAGTGGCCTGCACAGAGCCATGCACAGAGCCATGACCTCAACCCCATTGAACACATTTGGGATGAATTTAAAGGATATTGTGAGCCAGGCCTATTTCATGTATGCATACTGTATACACTTACTGGCCACTTCATTAGCGACACCTTGGTAGAATCAGGTTGGTCCCTTTTTATAAAGGTTTGAAGTAATAAACATTTTAATTAAAATGTTACAGGCTTTGAGTTTAACAACATTTGCACGGTAACTTTACTTTGAATTAGATTAATTTAATTTAAAAAAGGTTGTTTCAATAGAGGTTACTTTAATATAAAAGGGTTACTTTAATAGGAAAGTTTTTTTTAATTCAAAGCCTGGTTAGTAAGGGTGGAAGTAACACAAATTAAAATAAAAGTAACATATGCTTTGAATTAAACCACATTTGCAAAGTAACTTTACTTTAAAATACATTAATTTAATTCAAAAGAGGTTGTTTCAATAGAGGTTACTTTACTATAAAAAGGATTCATTTAATTAATAAAGGGTTACTTTAATTTCAAAGAGTTTACTTTAATTCAAATATGTTTTTAATTCAAAGCCTGATTTGTGTGTTTTGCTTTGGTGCTTGGTATGATTCAATGTATGGTGGTGTAATTCACAATGTGATGTAATTCACAATATGTTTTAATTCAAAGAGGTTTTTAATTTGAAAGCCCTTGTACACTGTAAATGCACACTTTGCAATGTCTTCATCTGCGCTCCTTTGTGCTATTTACGGTACGAATAGCGTTGTGTGTGTATATATATATATATATCTGTCAAACAATTAAAATTATTAATCATGATTAATCACATTGTCAGCACTGAAGATCTTGGAGCTCCCCCTTCTGACGCGATCAGGATCAGGCGGTCGGATTCCCGTGTCTTCTGATGTCACCGCTCTCCTCTCCCCACACACTTCTCATTCACCTGTGCTTCTTCATTCCCTACTTAAGCACGCCAGCTGATCAAAGTGTTGTGGGTTATTTTGCTGTGTTAACATCGAGTTTGCCATCACACTTTATCATTGTAATGTAGACCTCTATTCTTGAAAACACTTATGTGGACTGATACTTATGTATCCCGTTGAACAAGTAAGCGGGTTGTGTTAAGAGGGAAGCTACATCATTCTGTCCTCTTTGTGTGTATTGAAGGAGTGTTTGGTGGCCTGTGCTCTGCCACATTTTATTTTGAATCCTGGGATTATGTGCGTGACTGATTTCTCAGTAAAGTATTTAAAAGCTGTTCTGCATGTGACTCCTCATTAACCAACACAAGTGTGACAGAATAACCCACTTTTGTCATGGAGTCAGCAGCCTAAAGTCCTGCTTCCAACATTGACATCCGGCTAGAGGAACACCAGGCTATACTGGACAGGCTGGCCTCCGCTATGGACCAGGTGGTCCACAGCATTGGTCGCATAGAACAACACCTCGCCACCGCTGGTCCTGCCCAGGTTGCTGCCAGTGCACCGGTACATCAGCCTGGAGCCTCCAATGACCCCCTACTCCCTGCCACGGTTCACCTGTACTTGCCCAAGTACTATGTAGGGACTGCATTCCGGGTCCTATTACAGCTGGGGCTGTATTTCTCCACCAATGCTCCTGGCGCGGCCGCCACAGTGACCGCCCTTATTTCCTGTCTCTCCGGGCATGCTCTGGACAGTTATCTACTACAACTTCAAGGCATTCACCACCCTGTTCAATTAAGTCTTTGACCACCACCCCAAGGGCAGGGACATGGGTTGGAGTTCCGGATACTGACAGCTGGTTCTGGGTGGAACAACAGATCCCATATCGGCCACTCCCTTTGCGGACTGCGGGAGGATGTCCGAAGGGAGATGGCTTGCCAGGACACAATGATGAGTTTTGACTCGCTGGTGGACATGGCAATCCGTTTGAACAGCCTCCTGGAGGTGCATGGACGCAATGGAAGCAACGCACTAGTTAAACTCAGGCCAGCTACCAGTCCGGAGAGTGGTTCGGTGCCATGGAAGTGAGCCACATGGGTATTCAGGGTACAGAGAGGGGACCTGGCAGGCACCAGGTGCCATGCTCCTATTGTGGCAAAAAGGAGCATGTTGCAGCCAATTGCTACCAGCGCCAGTCAGATCCAAGGAGTGATGGCACAAGCACCCCTTCACCATCCCAGGTATCTTTTTCTCCTCTTAATCCTCATCCCAATTCCATGTCCCCATACATTTCCCATGCTTCCCTAGTCATGCCCCGCCTAAGGCCCTAGTAGATTCAGGGGCAGAGGGGAATTTTATTGATCATGGTTTTTCAGGCCTTAGGCATAGCTCTTGTGGCACTGCGTAAACTTTACCAGTACAGAAAATCGCTAACAAGCCGTTAGGCACTGGTCTAGTTTGTCAGAAAACAGTAGAGGTTCAAATTAATGTGTTGCCAGATCACAATAAGACTATTTCCTTTTGTGTTAGATATCCCCTCCTGTCCCATAGTGTTAGGGCTACCCGGGCTGTCTATTCACAATCACTCTGTCTCTTGGTCTCACAGGTCTATTGAAGGATGGACGCAGGGGTGATTGGGAAGGTGTGTTTGGGTTTGATAAGGGCCACCATGGTGTAAAGTCCAAACAGTGCCTCCGACAGTCCCATCCCAATTGAATATTCAGACCTCGCACAGACTTTTTCAAAAACAGTAGCATCCAAAATTACCTCCCCATTGGCCCTGGGATTGTGCTTATTGACCTTTGACCAGGGGCTGTACTGCTGAGGAGTCATGTATACCCTCTGTCGTATACTGAGACCAAGGCTATGGAAACATCTCGGAATCACTGCGCCAAGGTTACGTACGCCCCTCATCTTCACCTGCATCTTCTAGTTTCTTTTTCCTAGAAGATGTATCCACTTCCCTTAATTTCTTCAGTCATAGAAACTATGCATGGCGTGCACTTTTTACCACATTGGACCTACGAAGTGCCTACAATCTCGTACGCATCCGAGTTATGCCGTATGGTCTGATGAATGCTCCCTAAGTCTTCCAAGCCTGCTGAAGGGTGGGCCAAGCAAGTTGCAATGGACCAAGGAGGTGGATGGAGCCTTCATCTCACTGAAGGCCCTGTTCTGTTAAACTTAGTCAAGTAATCCATTGATAATTTTTGTCATGGTGACATTAACATTAATGTGAAACGATTCTAAGCTAGCAAAGTAACGTTAAACCCTGTAAGCCGCATTGGTTATTGCTTAGCTAGAAGCTAGCTATGACAAATATCATAACCAGCACTACATTAAAGATCAAGGGAGTCAACTTACAAACATTTGCTTTATAGATGATCTCTATTACTGTGTGTGCATGTGTGCATGTGTGGAACGCAAGAGTGACAGAGAGACGGAGGGAGAGCAGGCAAAGGAAATGCAGCTGAACGAATACGCTGCATGTTTTAAATAGCGTAAAAAAATGAATAATGAAAATGCAATATATGGGGGCCGGTGTTGATTTTGTGGTGCACCGCTATGAATTTGTCTATGTGTGGGAAACTGCCATGAGCTGGAGTCTCAATACAAGTCCTGGAGTGTAATGAAATGTATTTTTAGATTAATTTACAGTAAACTTCATAAAAAGTTAATTATGTTGAGTCATTTGAAATTATGTTAGTTTAAGCCATTACCTAGCTGCTCTGAACTCTCCAGTTCCCCACACCAGGGGCGGCGGCAGGGTATGGCTTGGTGGGGCTACAGCCCTACCAAGAATCGTGTTTGCCCCACCTTAGCCCCACCATGAATTATCAACTGTGCTGACTTAGTTGCGTTTTTATGTGGTTTCGGTGCAGAGTATATGAGCGGAGCGGGGTGGAAGCGGAGCGAGTAGCGGAGCTGACCCAGTTTACCAGAGCGCAGAGCAATATTTGAGCGGCCCAGAATGCTCTCGCTCAAAATCGCTACCGTACTGCTCCAGTATCGCTCACTTCACATACCGTAGTCAGGACAGCCTAATGAGCCTCTACGTGTGTAGGTTACTTGACTAATGGGCGTTGT
>JACXGM010039111.1:0-10660 GCA_016801145.1 Umbra pygmaea
CTCAGTCCTGTTTTAAAACTGTGTAGGTGAGTCTCAGTCCTGCTTTAGAACTGTGTAGTTGAGTCTCAGTCCTACTTGTAGAACTGTGTAGGTGAGTCTCAGTCCTGCTTTAGAACTGTGTAGGTGAGTCTTATTCCTACTTTAGAACAGTGTAGGTGAGTCTCAGTCCTACATGTACAACTGTGTAGGTGAGTCTCAGTCCTCCTTTAGAAGTGTGTAGGTGAGTCTTATTCCTGCTTTAGAACTGTGTAGGTGAGTCTCAGTCCTACTTGTAGAACTATGTAGGTGAGTCTAATTCCTGCTTTAGAAGTGTGTAGGTGAGTCTTATTCCTGCTTTAGAACTGTGTAGGTGAGTCTCAGTCCTACTTGTAGAACTGTGTAGGTGAGTCTAATTCCTGCTTTAGAACTGTATAGGTGAGTCTCAGTCCAGCTTTAGAACTGTGAGGGTGAGACTCAGTCCTAGAACCCAGCGTGATCTCTCTCAGGAGTGAGGAGCCGTGCTGAGTGAGGTTCTGTTGCCAAAACGGCCCATCTGGTCCTCCATCAGCTCAGCTCTCCAGAGACCCAGAGACACCATGTGTCCCATTGAAACCTCTCCAACCAACTAGGTCATTACATTCTGCCCCCCCAACCTCTCTCTTACATCATCAAATATAACTGGCATGTCTTTTTACAGGTTGGACAGAGGCCCACTGGGCACAAGATGCACTCTAGGTATACAGAATAGAGATGTACTGAATCCAATCAAATCAAAACAGAAAGTTCAAACACACATAACAGATCAGATGTGTTTCTTTGTCACCAACTAACTGTAGGCGGACATTTTCATGACTCATACACATTAGAATATCTTTGTTTGGTATAACATTTAGAAGCTGAGCTAAAGATGGGTGTGAAAGAAATTGCAGTTTTTATTTTAATGGATCTAATCAGAAAAGTTCAGTAAAATCATATATTTAAAGATTTCAAATAAAATATCCTATCACTTTCTTTAAAACATTTAATTAAACTATGCAGGTAGAATTGAAGATATGCTTCCAAGCAACAAAATGTTCCTAGGTCCCCCAAACTAAACTCCATCTCATGCTGCAAACTGAAATAAGAATATTGTAAAAGAATAATAATTATAATTCTCAATAAATAAGGCAGTGAATGGAGGACATCTTAATAAGAGCAGATCAGTTCTACAAGCATAAGTACCCAGATCACCCCCCAGGCATGTGCTGTATAAACTTGTAGGGGGGACACTGTATCTTTGATCACATTTCCAGAAGACCCCCAGCCCCAAAAGAGAAGAGGCCTCAAAGTCACCACCTGGTCTGAGAGAAACTACAGGGTATAGAATATGACTGAGCCTCATTAGCTGCCCTAGGCCATAAGGACCTAATGTATACATCCCCCCTCACAGTTCTAGCACAGTCTGCTGGGCCAACAACAATGCTAGCTTACAAACTCCTGCTACACTAGGTCCACAATTCTTACACAAACTCTAGAGAATGTAACTGCTTGTATTTCCCATATCAGCTACAGTACAGCAACTGTAACGTATTTGTATTGAGCATAGTTGCAGAGTTTGTGTTATAGCCTAATTCTTTGAGATATGTCTCAGTTTAACGTAACAGATTTGATCAAGCTATTGTAGATCTTTGGTTTCACTGTTAATCGATATGCACACCAAACCTTCGCCTCCACGAATAGCACGGATCAATCTGTCATGGAAACGTTCCACAAGAGGACACCGACTTAACACCATTGTTATTTCTAGAGGTTTAAACCTGCCCCATTGCTCGTTAAGCCTTCTGCCCGGTTTACCTGCCTCTGACCTAACCAAGAAAACTACTAAATGAAAAAAGGAAAAAAGGATTTGGAATGTCCCGTTCATTAGAAAAAAACAACAACAACCACCACCTGTAGCCGGTCAATGACAAGGGCCGGGCGGGACCTGGCTGAGTCAACCAAATGTTTGAGGAGTCTCATGGATGTTCCATTCTCACAGCACTCCCCCCTACCCAGGATCTTCCAGGCTGATCCTGCCTCATGCTCACAGGTGCTCCATTAAAAGTCTGACTGAAGAACCCACCCAGCATTGATCAATAATTAAAGACAACAACATTCCTCTCTCAGCAGAAGACAGCCAGCCAGCATGGTCAGCTAGTGCCATATTAGCATCCTACAACCACAGATTTAAAGAGACAAAAATGCAACACAGACATTAGGATGGGAAACACTCATAACTTTAGTTTCATTTAGTTTTTTATTTATTTAGCATGTGTATATGCACAGATGTTTGCTTGCCTGTACTTTGAAGCGTGTGCACATGTGCATATCTGTGTCTCTGTGGGCTTGTGTGTGTATTTCTGTGTGTTTGTAAAATGAGTAATCAGATATCATGACAAACAGTACATTTAAATCGAATTGTTCGAATTGCAGCAGCCATGTTATACCTCCATATTTAAAATTCATTAGCCAAAGAAGGACATACATGGAAATTCAAGCTCTGCCTTTCACGCTTTTACACTCAGTGGCACCGTGACGAATGCCATGGGGAGACTACTCACGACTGCCGGCATATTTGAAAGCCTGTTGAAGATGGAGGATCACAGCTATTCTCGAGGACATGTAATGGCAGCGCTGGCTTTAGCTATAGAGTAGGCAAGAACCAGTGACATTATATGAATGGACTAACTGACGCCATTCATTCCTATGGAGAGCAAGTGATGCCAATTAGAAGCACTATTTCAGTGGTAGACGAGCATACTGCGCAGCCTCAAGATGAGTGTGACGACGTAGATGTGACGTGAGCAATGTCTCTGAAAGTTGTAATTGTTATTTTAGCCGTGCCAAGAGAAATCTGAATCATTACAATTCTTGCTTCTTGCAGAGGAAGGAGATTTTGAGTAGGAGTGTCCTTGAGCGTAGGAGCAGGAGCAACCATTGGTAAGTATTCTGATTAATTATTTTGTCATTTTGACTGTATGCCTCGATGTCCCCCTGATTGCCTGCAAGCTTCTCCGGGATTATATGGTAATTTCTCTACTGTGCGACAGTAAATCGCGTGGTTATGACACATTAGTTAGCATATTTTCACAAAAACGGCTGCTACGGGGCCATAACGTGAGATACAAGGTAATGGAGCTTTTTATACATTGTTCTGTTTCTTTAGAAATAAACATTGAACAAATAGAATCTTTAAACACTTCAGAAGTTCAGATTTATTCACTGTCAAAGTGACGCCTAAAATGAATGGAATAAATAGAATGCTAATGTAAGGTGGTAGCCAGTTAGCATCAGAATTTACCCAGGGCTGCTTCAACTTCCGGGTCTAATGCTACGTTCCAGACACAATTGTTTTGCCTGTAAGTTACAACTTCAAGTCATGATTTACGACTTGGTAGCATTCCAGGCAAACGTGACGACAACAACAATTGGCGACCTATGCATACCTACAATAGCTAGCAGCTACCTAACATTGACGTTAGCTAGTGCTAGCTAATACTAGCAATTTGTACTCAGCTACCTATTTTGGGCTTCATTTAATAAACATAACTTGTAGTAGTACACAATCGTATGTGTATTGTTTTGATTACAATGTGCAGGATAACTTTAAGTTGCCTATTTATGACTATTTATTTCTATTTCACACCGTTAACCACCGGCGTCTGTACAGGATCAACAGGGGTTGCCATTGTTGTTTGGTGTGTGTGACTTCAAAAACAGTATTTGGGAGTACAACAATCTGGTACAATTTCACAAGTAGTAAGGTAAGGGTTTGACTGCCAATCCAGGACACTTTTACGGGTAGAAGGTTGTGAAAACAGGAGTTATAGGATGCCTGGAAAGTACCATAAGCCTTACCCCTTAGCAAGAACCGTTAGCCTGACAAGACTTGGATTATCCGTTTTAAAATAATAGCGCTCATAATTCATTACCATTATCATTGTTAATTCATTGCATAGGTAGTCCTAAAATTTGTCTTTTGTTAAATAAAACAGACTATAGTGAATGTTTTTCAAATGTAATCAGGTTTTCACATGAAACACTGACAATATATTCAATCAAAATGTGTGAACAACATATATGTTACTGATTTTAATAACACATGTTAAATTATTATTTTTGCTATAACATGTTCTTATTTTTTCTTTACACACAATACAATAGCAGTTTGGTTATAATTCACTAGTTATATAATGAATTAACTATGACTATTGCAATGAATTAAAATGAGCGCTATTGTTTTGAATAAAAAAGAAAATCTGATTTAAAAAAAATTAAGATCTGGCAAAAACATTTAAGGGGCTAGAACGGTATTCAGTTGGTTGTCATATACAATTTCACAGCTAGATGGGAGCAATTCTTAGACAATGTAGCTTTAAGAGAATGAATTTGGAAACAAGGATGTCACCATAACTTCACAACCTGAGGGGCTCAAGCTCCTATGGGGTGCTGTTCTGTAGTTGTCTACTAACCAGTGCTTATTTAAATAAAGTATCCACCGGTTTATATCATGCTCAAGCAATAACCACCATCCCAGTGGAACACTTAAAGCAAACGAAAATTATTTGGGGCTTGAAGTTTTAAAATATTAATGTAACATAAGATTTAAAAGGTAAAATAAATGTGTAGAGATAGGGTTTTTAGGATGTATTCAGACATTTCTACAGCTGTAGTTAGTGTAATGACTGTCACGCCCGGGCCCAGTCCTATCTGACGATCCATTTCACCTGTTTTCTGAATCACCAGCTCTCCAACTGCTTACAGCTCGAATAAGCGCTGTGCTTATATAAACCCTCTGTATGATGTTTGTTCTTGCCGATGATTATAGTCTTATTAAAATATGCTCTTGAGGTTTTCCCCTTAGTTTATTTTGTGTTTATCAGACTGCTTGTTTTGTTTGTTCACTAGTTCGCATTACGCAAATATTAGTTATCTGTTATATTCGGACTCCGTCTGGTTTTATGCACGAGTCGTATGAGTAATATACGTGACCCTGCTGGCATTATTTACAAGACTTTATCCCTGTATATTAAAAATAAGGGCTCTAGTAAAGACTGATTCAATTACAGGCTATATCCTGTGCCTGTCTCCTTTAAATACCCCTCCATGTGACAATGCCAGATTTATGCTGATATACTCCAATAGTCCCTGTATTGTCAGTTTTAATGTTTTTGTTGTGTCCATAAAGTTAACTGTCAATTGAAAATCTGCAAAATATATTTGAGTAGTCTGCTAATTCATTACAAATGTTGTTTAGTTGTCATATACTTGTCTTCCCAAATGTTAGCTTACATTTGAGAAACATAGGAGTCCATGTGGCGTAGCAGGCTGAGTCGCTGCATTGCAGGACAGTCTACTTCACGGTGGTTATGGGTTCAAGCCTGACCATGGGTTCTCTGATTTTCCCTGGGCCTCCTGTACAAGGCAGCGCATAATTGGCATAGCACTGCCTGGGATCACGCTCCAGTGACTCCTTGTGCGCAGATCGAGCGCCTGTAAATTCAATCGCGGAAGTATAGTCAGTCAATGTAATCATCACGTGCATGATCCACTTAGTACTTGTTGGTGGGTGAAATGTGAAAAGAATTGGCGACTCGGGCGACATGTGGGTGGTTGAACCATGTCATCACAGATCTGTCCAAGGAGTTGCGGGAGGAAAATCGGGAAAAGTCACAAAAAAAAACATTTGAGGCACAAACCTACTATAGGTACAAACGGACTGTTTGAATCTTATTCCATAGTATGATACCATACTTTTGAGGACATTGAGCTGGCCAATCAGCCGTCTTGTGGCATTATTAATTATTTTAACCACACCAACAACGAGAATAAACAAATCACATTCTTTTAACACAGTCCTAGGTAATCTGTTGTACTTAATGTGGAAACATTAAGCACTAACTTTTAAAAAGCCGTACTGTCTATGAGGATTAACGCAGATTTTTACATAGAAATTGAATCTTCTAAATAGTATACCCCCCTAACGAACTCTGCTATGGAACTTGACTGCACTGCTTATGCAAGAAATGACTACTAACAACACGTTGGCCTCTTTCCCTCACTCTCCTCCCACTTTTGCTTCTTCTATCCCCCTCTCTAAATCCCACTAGTAATGACTAAGTCCAGAGCACTTTCTTCCCTAAAGAAGATGGAGGTATTTCAGAGGCCCCTCTATCTGAACAACACAGAAAAGAAAAAAGTGGTATTTAGGATTGCTCTTTAAGCTGCAGAGTGTCTCTGTGTGAACTACCAATTCTAATGAGAAAACCGTATTTGCTCCTTTCATTCTTGAGGCCAAGAAAAAGACTTGGTTGGAATATCAAAGCCTCCAGAAATATAATACCTTCATCATTTTCACAAAAAAAATCTTCTAAATAGGATTCTTAACGCATACTGGTGGTTGATTTAAACATGGTGAAGGATGAAAGTGTTGCCGGTGATTTGTTGAAGGGGTTCAGCGCTGTAATAATCTTTTTAATTTAAATGATTTAATGAAAAGACAGATGTAATTATCTGAAATGAGAAGCAGATAATTAACATGTTACATAATTGCTTGCTCTGTTCCTGAGAGGTACCTGGGTTATGGTGTTGTGAAGACACAAGCTGCTACACTACAGCTACCTATTTGGTACTCCACCACCCCTTTGATATTGTTTGTGTTTGTAAACAAAACAATGGTCAGAGATAAAGGGGATATTGAAGGCAGTGTGAGACTACTGGCAGGTGTTAAACACAGTACATAGCCGTTCCTCACCTGTCTGACCTCACGAGGGGATAGGACCATTGGTCTTGTGCTTCACAACACATGTGATTGGGCTCAAGCAGTTTAACTGTTCTGCCACTCGAAGACTGGCTAAATGATTGGGATAAATTGAGTTTTCACACATTTCTATGTGATACAAAGACAGTTTAAGAAAGCTCAAACAGCATTAAAAAAATCTATGTGTATACAATGCAGTAATTTAAAAGTCCAAACATAGCTCTACTGTATTAACTAAGCACTTTAGGTTTACCATTTAAAGAACCATGTAAAACCTTCCTTTGGCCTTAATGCTTAAGGATGAACAGCTATGCACAGATTTACTGTGTACTTCTCAACACCACTCGAGAAAGGACACTAGAGTGAAAGTTAATTAAATCGGGGTCCACCAGTACATTCACCGATGACCTCACAAGCCAAGGACAGCCTGTAGGTATGTTGTGACTGCTACACTTCATTAGGTGTATTTGACATTTCATTTGTAGTAACCTTAAACTACTGTAATAAAAATAAACAAGCAATACCTTAAAAACAAAACACATTAGAGTAAATCCCAGAATAAGGTATTTGCTGTACAAACTGGTCTGGTGGTAAAATATTGTTTTGCCTACTGTGTCTGCTTTATAGATAACATGATGTAATACACTTAATGGAAAACAATTTGCATCAAAACAAATTGAAACTCTGTGGCAAACCAATGTCAGTTGTGTTTTTGCCAGTTCTACATCAAATCTTTACTACCAATATTTCAGCTAAAAATCTGTAAATACTGTGGTGAGTCTTACAGTAGGAAGAAAATTCTTTGATGTTGTTTTAATATAACAACAATTGGTTGCAATTTATACTTACACACAACAAAGCAATAATGAATAGTTTATTAATAATGTATTAGGCATTACGGTATTGAAAATCAACATTTGTAGCCTTTCCAACTGTGCCTTATGAACCTACAGTTTACTAGACAGCCTAGAACAGTTAAATAATTTCTACTGATATAGAATCTTATGATTTAAATAAAGTTGTCAAACTGATGTTTCCTGCAAGCATCCTTGCACTGCATTCATGTAGCACCTTTACAGAAGGCAGGCCGTGACCATATCTTCAGACAGAACGCTCCTTTACATTGTGCCCCTGCAGACACACACCCAAACCAGAAGGAGTCCGAGGAGGTCTACGTTTAGATCTTTTTCCGCTCGAGTGCCTTCTTGTTGATGATTGTCACATTGTCCTCCCACCTCAAATTGTGCGGGCCACCACTGTAGGCATTGTAATAATTCTGTTGACATAACAGCTGAGCTTTCAGTCTGGAGGGGAGGAGGCGGGTCCTTGAAGTTCCAGGTATTGTGGCTGCACAAGGCCACCAACCAGACCTGTTCACGGTACATGGAATTGTTGGTGTAGATTATGCAATGTGCTCACTTATCATCACATGCTGTATAGAGTTGTCCTGTTGGTCAGGAAAGTAATGGAGTAGCTACAGAGCATTGTGGCAAGGTACATTTGTCTGACTTTTGTACTCCCTTATTCCTGTACCAATTTGTGCCATCCCGTGCCGGTGCTCCAGGCAAAGTTGGAGATGGTGTCAGTTTGTATCTGTGCTAAAATGCCTAGAACAAATCTCAGCAACAGCACCGAGATCGGAAGAAATCTCAAGAAAAATATCAGTTATGAAATATCAGCAAATTGTTCATATTGGTGTATCCAGACTTGTTATCATATAAATACTTCAAACTATTGAATGACTAGTTTACGAATATGTGCACATTTGGGAGTATTGATTAATATACTGTATATATTTTTCACATTATTATTATAATGTATTTACCGACTTGGCATTGTATATGAATTCCCATATTTTCCTCATAAGATATTCTAGGACATTCTGAAGCACCTTTGTCACTAGTCGTTCTTTTCTTCCTATCTACTGGCATCACAGTATGTACAGTAGCCTAGAGAGGTAGTAGAACAATGTACAATAGGCACCTTATCAGCTACAAACACTGAAAAACCCAAGAGGGATTTCACACATCTAACAATTAGTTCCACGCTCACCAGCTCTTTTATCTTTATAACCTATGTTTTTCTTTCAAGCATTTGCAATTTTTGGAATGCTCTCACTATTGTGTTTTTTTTCATCCAGCATTATGTATTGTGTATATGTATATATATATATACCCCCTTGAACATTTCGACGTTTTGTTACATTTCAGGCTTCAAACATAAAGATATGAAACTGTAATTTTTTGTGAAGAAGCAACAACAAGTGGGACACAATCATGAAGGGGAACGAAATTTATTGGATATTTCAAACTTTTTTAACAAATAAAAAACGGACAAATTGGGCGAGCAAAATTATTCAGCCCCTTTACTTTCAGTGCAGCAAACTCTCTCCAGAAGTTCAGTGAGGATCTCTGAATGATCCAATGTTGACCTAAATGACTAATGATGATAAATAGAATAAACCTGTGTGTAATCAAGTCTCCGTATAAATGCACCTGCTCTGTGATAGTCTCAGAGGTCAGTTGAAAGCACAGAGAGCATTATGAAGAACAAGGAACACACCAGGGAGGTCCGGGATACTGTTGTGGGGAAGTTTAAAGCCGGATTTGGATACAGAAAGATTTCTTAAGCTTTAAACATCCCTCTAAACTTTCAGCTCATACAAGGAGAAGACTGATCAGAGATGCAGCCAAGAGGCCCGTGATCACTCTGGATGAATTGCAGAGATCTACGGCTGAGGTGGGCGAGTCTGTCCATAGGACAACAATCAGTCAAATCTGGCCTTTATGAAAGAGTGGCAAGAAGAAAGCCATTTCTGAAAAATATCCATAAAAACTGTCATTTAAAGTTTGCCACAAGCCACCTGGGAGACAAACCAAACATGTGGGAGAAGGTGCTCTGGTCAGATGAAACCAAAATCGAACTTTTTGGCAACAATGCTAAATCAAAGTCAAAGTCAAAGTTGTTTATTTATCATATGCATCGAATGACATCACATCATCCTATGCAGAGAAATTCTTTTGACATGGCCCGACACATATATGCAGTGGGCTTAAAAAAGATTGCAACAATGTAAGGAGTTTTTAAAACAATAACGACAATAGTAATAATAGTAACACGCTATGTACTGAGAAGTGATCTGGAAAATGTACAACAGTAGAAGTAATAAATATTATAGATTTGGCATGGAAAATAGCTTGTAAAGGTGCATTTGAATTCTGCTACATCAGATGTAGAGAGCATAAAGTGACCAGAGAATGTTAGTGCTCAACAGATGATTTGTGATCATTGTCAGTGTTTCATGTTGAGCAGCCGAATGGCCTGGGGGAAGAAACTGTTTTTAAGTCTGGTAGTCTGTGCCTTGATGCTCCGGTAACGTCTACCAGACGGCAGCAGCGAGAAAAGTACATGGCCTGGATGGCTGTGGTCTTTAAGAATGTTCTTTGTTTTTTCTAAGGCATCGCTTCTGGTAGATGCCTTGCACGGAGGGGAGGCAGCAGCCTATGATGCCCTCCGCTGACTTCACCACCCTCTGAAGGGCCTTACGATCAGCAGCGGAGCAGCTGCCGTACCAGGCTGTAATGCAGCCTGAGAGGATGCTCTCAATGGTGCACCTGTAGAAGTTTATTAAAATCCTGACAGACATGCCAAACTTCTTTAGTCTCCTCAGGAAGTATTGAAGCTTTTGGGCAGTTTTTGTTGCCGAGATTGTCTGTCTGGACCATGTGAGGTTGTCGCTGATGAACACACCGAGGAACTTGAACTCTGAAACTCTCTCGACTTCAGCTCCATCGATGTGTATGGGGGCAGGACCCTCCCTCTGCTGCTTCCTAAAGTCCACTATCATCTCCTTAGTCTTGCTGACGTTGAGAGAGAGGTTGTTGCTCTGGCACCAGGTAGCCA
>JACXGM010039112.1:0-10690 GCA_016801145.1 Umbra pygmaea
CTCTTCTGGTCTGGGAACTTGGCCTATCTTAGCTGGCCGTGGAGCGGAAACACCGGCCTCTTGTGGCCGTGGAGGGGGAGTGTACCAAACCCCTACAGAAGGGGTTTCCCAGTCCTCCTCATCAGACGAATCTGACCCACTTATGAGGTCAGGCATCTCGTCGTCATCGCTCTCATCATTAATGGGGCTCGGATAGAAGGCCCTCTTGGGAAACGGGCAGGCAGCCCTAGTGGGACTCTGGGCGGCCATCTTGGGACTCTGAAAGGAGGCCATCCTGGCCTGGGAAGAGGGTGCTGCCTTAGGAGGATCTGTGGGTGTCATCCGGATCTGGGCAACAGGTAGAACCTTCCGGATAACCTGGAGAAGGCATTCCCCATACAATGGTTCTTCCTGGTCCATTTGCCTGAACCGGATGGTCCCCAGTTTACACTCCAGTCCTCTCCTGTTCCACATCTCTTCTTCTGAACATGGGTCTTTCCTTATTTCAGTGAAGCTTAAATCCCTCTGGGAACTGAGGCCGGTGGCCATCTTGGAACTGGGGCTGGTAGTCATCTTAGAACTGGGGCTAGTAGCCTTCTTGGAACTGGGGCTAGTAGCCTTCTTGGAACTGGGACTAGTGGCCTTCTTGGAACTGGAGCTGGTAGCCATCTTCTTGGAACATGGACTGGGTGCCCTTTTTGGAGCTTCAAAAGGGGCAGGTGTCTCAAAGACACGACGGGGAAGAATGTAGTCCCCATCTATAGCCTCCCTGACTAAAAAGTCATCATAGGAGGCTTCGTAGAGGTCCGATAGAGGATCCTCCTGGGCCCAGCCACTGTAAAACGGCTCACTCCCAGCCATTTTATTTTATGGCGAGATATAGGTATTCTGTAATTAACATCTTCTCCAAAGGTAAAAAGAGAACAATGTTTATTCTAAACAGGAATATGTATTAATTGGCAACAGCACAGAATCGTAATCCAAGGCAGAATAATCAACCAAACTTTGCAGGGGTCAGGCCAGAACAACAACACAAAATGTAGGCTAAAGCACAGAAGGAAATCCAAGGCAGAAAACAAACTATACCAGGCAAAGGTCAAACCGGAATAACAATACAACATAGGAATGCTCAGAATGGAGAATGAAAATATACTCACAATACCTCGCAAAGAGGCTATGGTGTGTGTGTGGCTTTAATACTGAGTGAGTGTGAGCAGGTGAATGGAATTTGGTTGATTGAGTCCGGGTATGGGAAATGTAGTTCAGAACAGGCAAGACTGGGGAAGCTGTAGTCCACAGGAAGAAGAACTGTGGAATGGGAATTGTAGTTCTGAGCAATACAGACCAGGGAAGTGGCAGTTTCCAGGGAAGGGGAAACGTTACAGAGGTCAAACACAGTATTAGTATGGTGTTTTTAATAATCATTTAGGTGAGTGTAGAAAAATTTACATATAACAATTCTAAAATCTACACCTCACCAGTGTTGGGCAAAGATACTTTTAGGATTAATTTTCAGTTACTTGATGAGTCCATAAGTTTTGGGAAGTACCTAATTAAGAAAAAATTATCAGGTAAATGGAGTTCATATCTTAACAGTGTAAGATATGAAACAAACAGAAAGAGTAAAGAAAATATCAATCATGGTCACCAGTAAGATATGAACTCCATTTACCTGATAATTTTGTCTCAATTAGGGACTTCCCAAAACTTGTGAACTCATCAAGTAACTAAAATGTAATCCTAAAAGTAACTTTGCCCAAAACTGCACCTCACTGCCTGAAATGTTCACTATTGTTTTTGAATATAAAATAGGCCTATTAGAAACAATATATATTTATAATGGGATCTCGAAACATATTTGCTCTGAATATCGTTTTTTACCTTCATCAACAATATTTAACAGAAAAAAAAGTAGGCAACTATCCAAAACAATAATGAAACTCTAGTCTCTAATTAGCAAACTTGTCGGCAGCTCCGGAACTCCTTGTTCAGTTCTGTGGGATGATGAGGGGTGTGCACATGGTTCATCCAACCACATGTCGCCCAAGCCGCCAATTCCTTTTGCACTGTTCACCCAACATGGAAGCCTTTAGTCAGAACATTCATGGGATCATTCTGTACACCAACTATACTTCTGCGATTTAATTTACAGGCTCCCGATTTGAACACAAGAGTCAAAGAGAACAACAACTTTTGAAAGAGTTCATGCTGTAAATATCTTTAATTTGCCACTCTAATTTGTTCCACAGAACTGCCCCTTTATAGGCAAAGGATCCATTTCCTAAAACTGTCTTAAATTTATATGGACACAGGTCTGACATGCTGCCACAAGTGTAAATATTGTGTCCTTTACCTTAGTAATAAGGACAACAAAAAAATTGGGACACTGCCATACAATATTTTATAGATCATGGTCAGCTTTGACATAATAACATGTCATTCAACAGGGAGTCAGTTGAGCTCAACAAATTGTGACCTACCTATATGAGATGGCCCACGTTCAGAATAACTCTTATTAATTTATTCTGTGCTGTTTGTAGCCTCCCGTTAAGTCGGTTTGCTTCAAACCAGGAAGTACATACAAATTCAAAATGATTTAAAATGAAGGCGTTAGCTAAGATGATATTTGTTTGACCTGTCTAAAAATTTAGAGTTTCAGGCTAAGAACTTTGTGAGTCCAGTGACTTTACTCAGAATTATGTATTAACTTAAATTTAGGATTTCTTATAATTAAATAAACAGAATTGTCTTTAAATCTGAAATTCTTAGATCCTAATGATTGGCTATAGTGTGTGTCATTAATTAGCTGGCTCACAGCTTTTCTGCTTCTTTTGGTCTCCAGACACAAGGCTACTTCAGGTGGATTGATGGCTGGCCTTTAACCATGGCCAGGTGGGCCCAGTATGAACTTAGCAGAGACCGGCCCTGTGTCTACCTAGATGTGGACGGCACCTGGAAGACTGCCCTCTGTAACCACACCTACCCCAGTGTGTGTAAACAGTCAACAGGTGAGACAGTCACCTACCCAGTGTGTGTAAATGTCATGACTAATTAGTTAAGTACGAAGAATATTAAATATGAGAGCATTGTGTAAGGCGCAAATAGACTCAATTCCTTCAGAGCCGGTTTATTCTTACAAGGATACACCCAGAACAATCACTGCACCACTCTTTTATAACAAAATATGAGATCACATTCTATAACTGTCACACATGGGTTGGGGTTTTCATTTATTGTCTTTGTGATTCCTCTGTATGTGTTGTTCTGCCTCCCTCTTGTGTCTAGTTTGGGTATTTAGGGGTTTGGGTGGATATTGTTGAAGTCACTGGTTAGTCACAGATGCATTGTATTAGTAATTAGTTCATCATAGTATTTAACCATGTGTTCTCCCCTTGTCTCTTGTCGGTCGATGTTTTACTGTGGCGTCTACGTGTTCCTGTTCCACGTATTGTAAAGTATATATGAAGAAGACTGGTTTCGCCCCACGAGGCAGTGTTATTTTGTTTCGTCAATAAAGTATTTTGGATTATTGGAACCTTCGCGCCTGTCTCTACCTTAAGACGTGACAGATCGACCGACCTAATATCATGAGACAGTGAAGAAGCATCCGCGTCTCCAGAGGAAGCCGTCTTCTTCCCCCCAGTGGAGGAGACGTCGATGGGGATCTCATCCGGATGAACCGGATAATTATGGAGCAGGCATTGGCTATGGGCTACTCCTCGGCAGACGTTGAATACAGGGCTGACGGAGTAGCCTGTTTTGGAGTGTGGAGCTGGGAGGAGGAGGAGGACGCCGTAAAGGGCAGCAGGGAGGAGGCTGAAGACCGGGACGACGAGGAGGACGAGTGGGAGATACCCCCCGAGTGGATTGGAAAGGCTATCCGGAGGACCCCACCACCGCTACCTCCACAGCAGTCCCGGATGGCCTCTATTCCTCCCGGTAGGGTTTCCCACTCCCCCATAGGCTACACTCTTAGCTCCCAGGCTAGCTTATGTAGCCTTGTTAGCTCCTATACCTCCTCCCGTTCATTGGCTAGTCCCCATAACATGCCTGCTAGCTCTGTGAGCTCCCGGCTAGTGAGAGCACCCAGGTTAGCTCTCAGGTTCAGGGCCGTGGTCCACAGAATAGGGCCCCCCGTCTGAGTGCTAGCTTTCCCAGTCCCCAGGCTAGCTCATACAGTGTACAGGCTAGCTCTCACAGCACCCAGGCTAGCTCCCCTAGGCCTCCCCTATTTTCCCATGTCAGGGACCCTATGCCCCGTCTAGGGTCATTTAGAGCCCCAGTTCCCATCCCTAGGGCCTCCTGTTACGTGGAGACTGGCTGTCTCCCCAAGGAAAATTTTGGGGAGGGCTATGTGGGGTGGCAACAGCCACCTCCAGCAGACTGCCCACTGCCAGAGCCTCAGGCAGCAGTCTGCCCTCCGCCAGAGCCTCAGGCCGCAGTCTGCATACCGCCAGAGCCTCAGGCAGCAGTCTGCCCACCGCCAGAGCCTCCGGTCACCTGCTCTGCGTCGCCCTCTGCTGAGACCCTGCTGGGCATAGGGCTAGAGGTCATACTCCTCCCTCCGCCGCCAGGGTTTGGCGACGAGGACACCTGGGAGGAGTCCGGACCTCCTGCTCAGCCGCTGATGTCGTCCAGACCCCCGTCACCGACGCCTCTGCTCTCCGGACCCCCTGCTCAGCCGCCGCTGACGTCCGGACCCCCTGCTCAGTCGTCGCTGACGTCCGGACCCCCTGCTCAGCCGTCGCTGACGTCCGGACCCCCTGCTCAGCCGTCGCTGACGTCCGGACCCCCTGCTCAGCCGTCGCTGACGTCCGGACCCCCTGCTCAGCAGTCGCTGACGTCCGGACCCCCTGCTCAGCCGTCGCTGACGTCCGGACAATAACACTTCCTGATTGGCTAATTTGTCCCACCTTTTCTTAAATTCTTAGTGCCACAAAGTCCAAAACTATTATCTTACTATGCCCACAATAACCCCCACCTTTTGTTAGTTCTGTCTTAACTTCCAAGACTGAGTGTGAAAAACTGTATGTTCCTAATCTGATGATGTAATTATATCTGTAGCCTAATGTGTGACTTATTTTCCTAATAATCCTATATCCCCCCTTTTACACACAAAAAGCTGTGTAAAAAATAATATAATTGTATAACCCAACAAAATATTCACCAAAACGAATCAACCCTGTAAAATCCCAAAACCCATTAAGATGAAGTGTAAGTAAAAAATGTAAAAAAATGTCAATGAAAACAACAGATAAGATCAACACCACAACACCTTTCTCACCCACTGAATCAGCTCCCTCACCCTGTCAGAACACAGGGGGCAAAAAAGGGCAAAATAAAAGTGTTAACAGGTGAGACGATCACGTACCCAGTGTGTGTAAACAGGTGAAACAGTAACGTACGCAGTGTGTGTAAACAGGTGAGACAGTAACGTACCCAGTGTGTGTAAACAGGTGAGACAGTCACCTACCCATTGTGTGTAAACAGGTGAGACAGTCAGCTACCCAGTGTGGGTACACAGGTGAGACAGTCAGCTACCCAGTGTGTGTAAACAGGTGAGACAGTAACGTACCCAGTGTGTGTACACAGATGAGACACTCACCTACCCAGTGGGTGTAAACAGGTGAGACAGTTACATATCCCACTGTGTGTAAACAGGTGAGACAGTCACCTACCCAGTGTGTGTAAACAGGTGAGACAGTCACCTACCCAGTGTTTGTAAACAGGTGAGACAGTCACCTACCCAGTGTGTGTAAACAGGTGAGACAGTCACCTACCCAGCGTGTGTAAAAAGGTGAGACAGTCACCTACCCAGTGTGTGTAAACAGGTGAGACAGTCACCTACCCAGTGGTTGTAAACAGGTGAGACCGTCACAAATCCCAGTGCTGAAATTGATTGGTTCTCCCCTACAGCTGTCCCACCGACTGCCCCACCTAAGTACCCCGGGGAGTGTCGCCATGAGGATGAGGATGAGGGAGGTGAGGGGTGGAGGAGTTGGCTGCCCTTCAGAGGACACTGTTACAGCTTCATCACTAATGAAATAGATTGGCCTGATGCCTCTATCGACTGCACAAGGAGAGGTAGGTGATTCAAAACATCCCTCAGGGAGCTGGGTGAAGATGTGTTTGATGTCCGCTTGTCTGTTTCCCAGACTTTTAATCACCTGACTTCATCACATGTTTCTGTTGTCCTATAGATCACTAGCAATCACCAGCTGAATTCACTTAGAGTCATCATCAGTCTATTTAGGTCTTGTTTGAATGTCTGGTTTATTGTTGATCTTTTAGATCTGTTCATTAGGGTAAGCATATTGTAAGTTTCGCTCATTGTAGCCTATTTATTTTCATAAAGTGTTTTTCATTAGTAAAACAAAGTTTACTTTTCTCTGTTTTTTCCTGCACCTCATAGGACAATATTACACTCTGTTGTACAGTCATGGTCAAAAGTTTTTAGAATAACACACACATTTTCACAAATTCTGCTGACTCAGTGTTGATGATGGCAATTTGTCTATACTCCAGAATGACATGAAGAGTGATCAGATGAATTGCAATGAATTTTAAAGTCCATCTTTGCCAGAAAAATGTTCTTAATCCCAAAAAAACATTCCCACTGCATTTCAGCCCTGCCACAAAAGGACCACCTGCCTTCATGTCAGTGATTGTCTCGTTAACACGGTTGAGAGTGTTGATGAGGACAAGGCTGGAGATCACTCTGTCATGCTGATTGAGTTAGAATAACAGACTGGAAGCTTTAAAAGTAGGGTGGAGCTTGAAATCATTGTTCTTCCTTTGTCAAACATGGTTAACTGCAAGGAAACACTGTCATCATTGTTTTGCACAAAAAGGGCTTCACAAGCCTTTTACACTTTGTGGAAGCAGAAAACTTTGTGGGGCCCAATACTCGTGCATTCTCAGAACTTTTGACCGCGACTGTAACTTTATTATTTCAGGACCTACAGTCAAAACATGTCTCTGTACACTATTATTTCATAAACATTTCGGACACTGCAGGACAAGGCCTTTATAATTGGAAAATATAGTAATGACATTAATGGCTGTCTTAGTGAAATCATTAATGCATATTAGTAATTTAAAATGCTTAATGTTGTTACTTTTGTCACTGTTAAAACATTGATAATTTTTACGCCTGAACCAGTTATAGTGAGTAAATGATTTTTATGCACAAGTATACTGGTAACTTCTTGAACATTTGACATGGGAAATGTCAAGGGGCCTCATTTATGAATGTAGCGTACACACAAAAGAAGACATATTATTAAATACTGCCTCTCATTAATAATTTGAAGATGTCACAAAGCCATGCTTACAATTAACAGCCTGCAGTGAAAAACAAACAAAATCAAACAAAATTGTAACGTAAATGCAAATGAAGACATATTTGCAAAAAGAACACTCAAATATTTTCTGTGACACGTCTTAACCATTTTAAAAGGTGCAAGAAATTCCATTTGCACAGAACTATTTCCCATTTACAATTGCATTAATACCAACATCTGTTGCTTATCAGATACAATCAAATGGATGGTTATAAAAAGCGTAAACTTTGTCTATTTTAATGGATTTAGTCAATAATTAATTAACTCAGAGTCCGGAGAATGTGTAGAAAGAGCAAAGGCTTTATTCTTAAAGCCGAAGTCCATCATGTTAAATCTCTCGAACAATGGACATTACACAACTATATAGAAAGCATGACATAATTTCGACATGAGTCATTTTGTCCCCACCACTTTTTTTGAGAAATACACCCGGTGCTGGGTGGCAAATCAAGAGGTCCGGTCTAAAAGTAGTTATATATTGGAAGTTTTTAGACTGCTGGTCTAAACTCTGCAGCCTCTGCTCAGCCCGTACGGCGGGAGGCAGCAGCCTTTGTCAAAAGCAGCTTTCCGACCAAGTAGTTAAAGGAACATAGTTATAGGAACAGTCCACTTCTAAACAGTTCTACTAACTACTCTCCCCCAAAACCGGTTTTGCTATTTGTATTCGCACTGGTCAAGGAGCCATAGGAACTGGTAGGAGGGATAAGGGAGTGACTCTTCTTCTTCTTCTTCTATGGGATTAATGGCAGATCGCAACCAACTCAAGGTGCATACACCGACCACCACTACTGGAGAGCGAGGCTGGACACGGCCCACCCAAGTCATCACTCCCCAACTCACCCTAACACGACCCTATAAAATAAAATACATCCCACAAGTGCCGGCCCTTCACCCTCCCCCCAACTACACACACCACCCTCTTTCTTCTGTGCCCTCTTCTTCTTCCGCCGACCACCCCGTGACTCCTCAAACCCTACCCCAAAACTATCAACACCCACTGAACTCCCCTCCATGCCGACCTCACTCACCGTACAGCCGTCACAACCCGCCACCACCACGGCAGCCAGACTGCCCCAACCTCGTACCCTATTCTCACGAGCCACCTCAATTGCCCGAAGTTCCTCAATCTCCTGCACATCCGGTCACCATTCGTCTGCCGCCTTTCTCAATTGCTCGGCTGATTCCGCTCTCATCAGCACCATCTCATTCCCAAGATGCTTCAAGGGAGTGACACAAGCACCGCAACGGTCTTTTATAGCGTCGTCACTAGACTTTAGCGTAGGGCCACATACAACAACATTTCACAGTTGACTGTTTTTGTAACACTGGGTATATGATTGGAGATAAGTGTGTAAATCATCTTAAGTATGCAGATGATCTGGTTGTAGTGCTAGGTTCCTTCAGCTGCTTGCTGTTTGTTTGTTCAGATTACGAGGCTGAAAAGGACATCCAATAAAATTTTCAAAAGAGTGTTGTGTTGATATGTCCTAATAACAGAGTTCGAATCGCAGCATTTAAAAACTAGGCTGGAGTCATAGGAATTGAGTAGCTACCTAACAGAGAAACACAAAAGACGAAGGCTCCAGCATAAAATGTATTATACGCAACAGACAAATGAAGCGACAGGCGAAATTTATAAGTTGGACCAATCAACGTAGACCTAGGATAAGGGAAAATGGAAAGACCCTGCTCTAGAGTAGGACCTAAAATGGTTATAGGAACTGTGGTGCGAGGAATTAAATAATCCCTCAATTTCTTCTATTGGAACACAAGAAAAAAACGGTTATAGGAACGTTATGTTCTAGGAAATGCAAAAAATCCCTGCGGTCGGAAAGCGGCTAATGAGACACATCAGAGCCGGCGTCAGACCGAGCTTAGCAGGGGGGCATTTCTTTTCACTGGACGGGCACATTTTATTTCTATATATTTGTAGGGATGGAGATCTCTGCTGATTTCACTATTGTATTGTTTACTCGATAGGCTCTGTGTCGGCTAAGATTATTTCAGTCGACCTGTCACTTGGCTGTGTGCGATCTGATGCCCTGCCTGTATCACTTAACTAGTTACAATAATTTTGCTACAGAATATCATGATATATATTATTAATAAAATCACATAATAAAAAATATTTTTTAACAAAAGTGCTTTCCATAATTATATTGAATAAAGCAAAGCAATTTATTTAATTACAATGTAACCTAAAAAAATCCCTTTAATTGAGCCTGTTCATTTCTTTCATTCTTTTTTGCACACTGCACATGTAAGCGCAATTGCAGCCTATGTTATATTAACCTGTCCTGAACTTTAAATATAATGTTGTTATTAAACCTTTAGCAAAAATGCCTTAGATATCCTTAGTATGGAAACATTTTATCAAAGTAACATGTGATGCAAACATGCAGAACACAAACTCTGCCAACAACGGTTTTTATATAGTTTGTTGAATATGATGTATAGCCGACCACTTGAAAACAGCAAGTTGTGTCTGCCTTTGCTGAGCTAATTTAAGTCTAACACTAATGAAGCCATAAGCTATATATTTTAACTAGGCACAATTTGCATTCTGTTGTTCTGTTTCTAATGTTCTTATTTATTTTTTCACTAGTTCAAACCATCATGCACTTTATTTTTTAACAGTTTGAATGATCTAATCACAATGAAGTCGTTATATGTAAATCTTTGTGTATATCCAGAGACAAAGCCAGATTTCCGGTTTACTCCCTAAATTTAAGTTTAAAATTTGATGAATCTGTATTTGCACCTTTTTGCTTTATATTGGCCAGGTTGCCGTTTTAAATGAGAAATAGTTCTCAACGTGCCCACTTGGTTAAATAAAGGTTAAATAAAAAAAGATAGAAAACAGATACGTTTTATTTTCATTTACGTGGGCTAAAAATAGACACTCAGAGTTACTGTTTTTTAAGGCCATGAATACCTGATTTAATAGATAAACTTAGAAATAGACACCTACTGCACTTAGTTCATTCATATTCAATTTACTGTACATAGTTTACAATAAAACATATTATGGACTTTTTAAAATCTAATGCTTTTATAAAATATATTTATGTACAAATTTAAATACTACTCCAAAATTTCTATTATCCACAAAAGATCATGTGATTAATCAAGATTAATTTAATTATTGTTAATGACATGACATTAGGAAGCATAGGGAGACTGGCTTGTAGGGGGAGACAGAGAGGAAGGGCACAGACAGTCCTGTAGGGGGAGACAGAGAGGAAGGGTACAGACAGGCCTGTAGGGGGAGACAGAGAGGAAGGGCACAGACAGGTATGTAGGGGGAGACAGAGAGAAAGGGCACAGACAGGCTTGTAGGGGGAGACAGAGAGGAAGGGCACAGACAG
>JACXGM010039114.1:0-10660 GCA_016801145.1 Umbra pygmaea
TCCACACAGTTATTCCTCCCACTCCACCCAGTTACTCCGCCCACTCCAACCAATCCACACAGTTATTCCTCTCACTCCACCCAGTTACTCCGCCCACTCCAAACACTCCAGCCCACTCTAATCGGTTAATCCGCCCACTCCAAATACTCAGCCAGTTACTCCGCCCAGTCCACCCGTTGACTCCACCCATTCTGCTGAATTCAACAGTTACTCCGCCCACTCCAACCACTCCCCACATTTACTCTACCCACTCCACCCAGTTACTCCAGCCACTCAAAACCCTTTACCAATATAATCTGCCCCCTCTAACCAGTTACTCCACCCACCCTTCCCAGTTACTCCGCCAACTCCAAACACTCTAGCCAGTTACTCCGCCCAATCCAAAACCTTGAAACAGTTACACCAAACACTATTAATCATGATAGCATCATGTCAATCATGGCAATAGTGCTAGCAACATGCTAATCATGTTAATATCTTACTTAAAACATGCTAGCATCATACTAATCATGCTAATATCTTACTAAAAACATACTAGCATCATGTAAGCATGATGTTTTTTAATGCTACCATTATGTTAGCAACAGGTTTATTATGCTAGCATCATGCTAATCATACTAATATCTTACTAAAAACATGCTACCATCATGGTAATCATACTAATATCTTACTAAAAACATGCTAGCAACATTTTTATCATGCTAGAATCATGTTAGCATCATGGTTATCCTAATAATATCTTTCTAAAAACATGGTAGCATCATGCTAATCATACTAATATATTACTAAAAACATACTAGCATCATGTAAGCATCATGTTTTTAATGCTACCATTATGTTAGCAACAGGTTTATTATGCTAGCATCATGCTAATCATGCTAATATCTTACTAAAAACATGCTAACATCATGTTAATCATGTTAATATCTTACTAAAAACATGCTAGTATCATGTAAATCATGCTAATATCTTCCTAAATCATGCTAGCGTCATAATAGCAACAGGTTTTTTATGCTAGCATCATGGTAATCATGCTAATATCTTACTAAAAATATGCTAGCATCATGTTAATCATGCTAGTATCTTACTAAAAACATGGAAGCATCATGTAAACAATAGGTTTATTATGTTAGCATCATGCTAATCATGGTAATATCTTACAAAAAACATGCTAGCATCATGCTTATCATGTTAATATCTGCCTAAAAACATGCTAGCATCATGATAATCATACTAATATCTTACTAAAAACATGTTAGCTACATGATTATCAAGCTAGCATTATGCTAGCATCAAGCTAATCATAATAATATCTTAATAAAACAAGTTAGTGTCATGCTAATCATGCTAATATCTTACTAAAAACATGCTAGCATCATGCTAATCATGCTAATATCTTACTAAAAACGTACTAGCATCATGTTAATCATAGTAATATCTTGCTAAAAACATTTGAGCATCATGCTAATCATGCTAATTTCTTTATGAAACCATGCTAGCATTATTCGAGCAATACGTTTATCCTGCTAACATCATGCGAATCTTGCTACTAGTGGCGGCAAGAACACTTCACACAATTTCCCCAGAAATTGTACCAATTCTAGTTATTGATGTTTCCCTGAACTTGAAGATAAACATATGTGTCCTAATTGTATGCTTTGTTGATGAACGATAACTGTTATCATTCATATACATTTGAGTAACTTAGTCAACATTTATCCAAATAGACAATTCATGTAACAATAATATTTACAGTACATGCCTTCTCGAATGGCATCTGTGGTATAGATTAGATTTTTTTTCTCTTTGGGTCATCTGAATCAAAAACCTATTAAAACTACTACAAACCTTAGTTATAATTCTGAATCATAAAATCCAAAAACTGCAACTGCAAAAAACAACACTGTTGTATAAAAAAACAGAGCAGATAATATATATATATAAAAATACAGATTTTAGCTCTATATTGTAAGCAGCACACTTAGAAACCAACATAGAAAGACAAAGACATGATTAATTTGTCGGTTTCCGAATGCAATGTAACAGGCAGGAGAGTAAACATGGAATGCTCCTAAAGCTTAGTTCCATATGCACGGGTAATTCATTGTTTTGTCGTTAGTGAAAAACAAAATTGACCTTGAGCCTCATATGATATAATACTAAAACAAAAAAGGGGAAAAGTCACGTGAGGTCTCGCGTGGGTAGTTGTTTCCGGTGTTACAACGTTTCACTTGATAGTTTACGTCAGCTAAGTTTAGATTATTTAGACTGGTATATTAAATGAAAACCCTTGTTATTATTTGAAAAGATATTGCTATGAGCTAAAAGGCATGCTTTTCATTGGAATTACAACTTCATGACATTTCCTTCTATTGAGTCTGTTCATTTGCATGAGGAGTTCTACACTTTTTGACTGGCAAAATGGCAGCCAGCAGAGACAGAGCAGTTGTACAAAACTTTTCGTTTTAGTAAACTCTGTGTAAAGTCAAAGTCAAAGTTGTTTATTTGTCATATGCATCGAATGACATCACATCATCCTATGCAGTGAAATTTTGTGACATGGCTCGACACATCTACACAGTGGGCTTAAAAAGATTATATACAATATGAAGAAATTTTAAGACAATAATAACAATAATAATAATAGCAATACACTATGTACTGAACAGTGATCCGGAGTGTACAACAGCAGAAGTAATAAATATTATAAATATGGCATGGGAATTTCTTTTTAAAGGTGCATTGAATTCTGCTACTCAGATGTAGAGTGGATAAAGTGACCAGAGAATGACAGGGCTCAAGAAATGATTGTAATCAATGTTCCGTGTTAAGCAGCCGAAAGGCCTGCGGAAAGAAACTGTTTTTTAGTCTTGTAGTCCGTGATTTGATGCTCCAGTAACGTCTACCAGATGGCAGCAGTGAGAAAAGGGCATGGCCTGGATGGCTGTGGTCTTTTAAGATGTTCTGTGTTTTCCTCAGGCATCGCTTGTGGTAGATGCCTTGCACGGTGGGGAGACAACAGCCTATGATGCGCTCAGCTGACTTCCCCACCCTCTGAAGGGCCTTGCGATCAGCAGCGTAGGAGCTGCCGTACCAGGCTGTAATGCAACCTGAAAGGATGCTTTCAATGGTGCACCTGTAGAAGTTTATTAAAATCCTGGCAGACATGACAAACTTCTTGAGTCTCCTCAGGAAGTATAGGCGCTTTTGGGCAGTTTTTGTCGCCGAGCTTGTCTGACGGGACCATGTGAGGTCATCACTGATGAACACACCGAGGAACTTGAACTCTGAAACTCTCTCGATTCCATCGATGTGTATGGGGGCAAGACCCTCCCTCTGCCGCTTCCTAAAGTCCACTATCATTTCCTTAGTCTTGCTGACGTTGAGAGAGAGGTTGTTGCTCTGGCACCAGGTAGCCAAGGCATTTACCTCCTCTCTGTATGCGGTTTTATCGTTGTTGGAGATGAGACCTAGGATGGTTGTGTCGTCAGCAAAATTTATGATGATGTTCTCAATGCTCGATTTCATGTGTACAGCCCCTGGTGATACTTTGAGCAAAGTTTAATGTTGTGTCGGGGCTTTTTAGTGTTTTAAAGATAGCGATTTTGATGCTATCATAGTAGTGCCCCTGTCACTTCCATTCGAAAGGCGATTTGACCAAAACCAAAAATATGTAAAATCTTAACCGGCGTTTCCGTCCTAATTATGCTTTTAATCAAAAGTTTGACTCTAACGCCCAGCCCAGGGAGGGCTGGCGTTTATGAACTATCTTGAACTGAGAGATGGATTCCTGTGTATGTTTGGTTATTTCATGTGTATATTGTTGTGTTTTTGTTTCCTTTGATTTTATTCAGTGCAGTGCATGGTGTTTTAGTTCCTCCATTATTGTTAAGTGTCATGCCCCTTTAATTGTTGTCACGCCTCTCTCTCTAGTGTGGGCTGTCATTTGTTAGGTTTAGGTTATGAAAGTCGGATAACTTCTGGATCGGTTAGATTAATGATTACGTACAGTCGTGTGTGATTAGGTAGTTAGCATTTGTTATATAAACAGCCCAGACTAGAGAAAGGGCATTGGGCATTGTGTTCTCTTCGAACCTGTTACGTGAGTGATCCTCTTCAAGTGTGCCTTAGGTTTCGTTATGTTTCATGTGTCAAGAAGTTATCCGCGATTACGTTGTGTGTGTTAATGTTCTGTTAATGGTATTAGATGGAAGGCGTGTTGGTAGTAACTAGAGGTGTTACTTTTCACAAAACCCACGGTTCGGTTCGTATCACGGTTTTAGGGTCACGGTTTTCGGTTCTGTACGGTTCTTGTTGTTATTTTTGTTATTTTTTCTTTTAATCTTAACACTCCAGAAATATACTACACCATATGATATATAGCTTAAAGGAATACTTCACCGCTGGAGAGATGAATATATATTTAAATTGGGTAATTTATGTATTAGAAACTTAAAAATGTCTAGAGGTTGGAGCCTTGTAGACTGAGAAAAGCCAGAAAATTTAGTTTTGGCCCATAGAATGAAAGCCAACCACTCCCAGAATGCACTTGCTTTGCTGCTCAAGAGGCCACTCCAAGGCCACGCCTACCGGTTAGAGAGGGCAGGAAATCGAAACTGAAAAGATGCCGTTTTAAGCTGTTTTATACCATCAAATATACGGCGTAGGTTACCGTACTAACGTTTTTTTTATTCTTGTCTTGGCTGGCACACCATGTAAGACGTTGGTCTACAGAGTCAAACTTTTCACATAAGGTAAATATTTGTATTCTGAAACTCTTGTGTTTTGGTTAGCTAGCTAGCTAGCAATGCTACCATACTAGCAATGTTATGCTATTTCTGCATCAAGTGTATGCGTTAGTTACGATTGAATACAAAGATTATGCTTCCGTGAAACCAAAATTTCACCAAATTGTGCAGCTGTAACAATACATACTTATTTATATGTAATAGATTGCAATTATATTATGTGTAATACGTTAATTATATTTAGCTGGCAAATTATACAAATGCAACAATATTGTGATTTCAATGTACCAATATGTCGTATTCATAGCTTTGCCAATCTGTGCATAAACATTGAATATGTGAGTTGTATGTATCATTGTAAAGATTGACTTACAGCTTACTAAGACTACTTGCTTTTTCTTTCATAATCATAGGATGGGATTGACTCTTCAAACTCTGCTGCTTCTACAAGCTACCCAGCAATCTTCTGTTTCGTCCATCCAGTATTGTTACCATTTACGAGTCAGCTAAACGTCACAGGCCTATTATGAATAATGCTGTTTATTGACAACTCATTGTTTTCGTTCACAACAAAATGTATTAGCATTGAATGTAATAGATTTCTGTTACTTGACTACAATTATAAGATTATGAAGGACTAATTTTGGAAAGCCTTTCACGTTTGTGTCATAATATATTGATGTTGTAGGTCAAGCAAATAATCAAAAATTAATTACAATTCTCAAATAGTCTCTGTCTTGGTGCATTTGTTTTTATATTTTTAGCACATGCCATTTAAAAGTTATGTGAATGGCCCTGCTTTATACCACTGGTTCTCAAAACCCCTCCACAAGGAATGTACATGTATGGGGCAAAACTGTTGTAAATATGTTCAAACAAGATAGATGGCTTTTGGGTTAACCTGATGGACTATGCATAACCTACATTTATTATCTTCATTAGAGATGTTCATTCAACTGGAATATTTGTAGAACCCTAGGCTGCTGGTTGCATTGAAATCTAGTAATTTTTTGTATGTTTTTTCTTTATTTTTCAAGAGGCCACATTTACACAGGTAGCCCAATTCTGATTTGATAAGACTGGATAGACTTGCACCTTATAAAGAAAATGTAAGGCAGGACCATATCATCAGAGTAGCTTAGTTGCTCCTCATATGTAGTAGGGTGAAGTCAGCTAAAATGTGCAACTCTTTGGTAAAGGGCTTATAATACCATAAAATAAGCTATGCATGAGATCTAATGTAATTTTTCAGCCCTGCCTGCCCTAAAAACTAAGACCAATCAAAACTCTTGTTACAAGTCAACAAGTGTTGATGCAACAATGTAAGATAAGTTATTGTGGATTGCTGTAAAGATATTAAGAGATGACGCTAAAACATTATTTGGCCCATTTTAGATGACTTCACCTACTTTCCTCCAATTGAAATCACTATATCTCTAGTCAAATACACACTAATGGAGCAAAACTAAGGACCATAACAGGAACCACAACCAATGTGAATTCAAACTTTTAATTATAAAACATAATATGAACAATTTCACACTGATAGCTCATCCATAGCTTGAACAGTTTATTTATAGCTATAGTTTAACCGTCAGGAGCTTGATATCTGTCTGATGTCCTGAAAAACACAGGCAGGTAAAGAAAGACGATAGCATTTCCCCAGTCTCTCGCTTTTAGGACCAAGTGACGGTAGGTGTTAGCCAATAGTCTACAAAAGATAAGCACAACGTTAGCAATGCAAGTTATTTGCACCTACAATAGGCTAGCTAGCATGGATGTAATGGAGGTAAAATTGGTTTTATATTCCCACATTCATCAGACATTCATCAGACATTCAACAGACATTCAACAGACATTCAACAGACATTCAACAGATATTCGCAAATAGTATTGAAAATCAATAACTTTTTCTGTGATTAACATAGACACATCAAACAAAGTCTGATTTATTCTATAAATGCCTGGCAAACTTTTACAACCTTTGTTTTTAACAAAATGTTTACTAAAGATTTAGTAGAAATTCCTTAAATCGGTAATAGCGCATTTAGAGCTTTAATAATCTATAACGTTTTTTGTGGGTTTGATTCGACCATCTACCTCTCCAGCAGCTTCCAGCTTTTTCTTTGTGGGCAAAAAGGATGGAGGTTTGCGCCCGTGTATCGGCTATAGGGCTTTGAAAAACATCACCATAAAACATCGATACCTTCTTCCCCTGATTCCTGCAGCCCTCAAATAAGTGGGTAAAGCCACAATATATACCAAAAATATGTCCACCTACACTCTAACAGCTGAAGAACCAAACTGGGCTTAACAGGTTCTTTAAATAGTTAAGGTGCTATATAGCACCACTACTTCTCCAGCGGTTCTTCAGCGGTTCTTCAGCGGTTCTTCAGCAGTTCTATGATGTGCTTAAGGTGCTATATGGCACCTCTTATGGTTCTACATGGCACCATTTTTAAAGATATGTGCAATATAGCACTCAAAGTGGTTCCCCTATGATTACAAGCCATGAACCACTTTTAGTGCTATTTAGAACCTTTTGTTTTTAGAGTGTACTGTCGAAAAAGTACTGGTGGGCCTCCCTTAAAGAAGACGTGACGGACTACGTAGTGTCCTGTCCCACCTGTGCTCAGTCTAAAACACCTCGCCAACTACCTTTGGGTAAGCTACTCCCTCTGCACACACCTAATAGACCAAGGTCGCATCTCTCCATGGATTTTATCACAGACCTCCCACCTTCTGAGGAGAATACCATCATATTAGTGGTTATTGACTGGTTCTCAAAAATGTGTAGACTGATTCCTCTGTTTCGAATCAACCAATCAAATGACTTCTGCCTCCAAGGCAGATCTGCCTGGAGAACACTTTTCATTAACTAAAAGTCCTATGAGCAATGGGACGGTGTGTAGTGTATCAAACCCATTGTAGGTTTGATGCACTACACACTGTTCCATTCACTCAAATTCACTGTTCCATTCACCCGAATGTAATGCGCGCCGTGTGTCCCCAATTAAGATCCAACGACTGTGGCTGGAAAATACATTATCTATAAGCTATCAATCAATCAATCAATCAATCAAATCACTTTATTCATCCCCGAGGGGCAATTAATTCTATGAGCTATGCAAAAGCTTTCAGATGACACTGAATAAGCATAACAACTTACCACATTCTTCCTCATCATGATTTTCTCCACTACGGTCGTTTATTTCTCCACTTTCCTGAATGTTTTCTCTGTCTTGCATACATCCTTCTACCTGTGTTACCACCCCTTTTCGGTTGTAACGCCAAACTGTATACAACCAATGCCTGTAAGATGTTTTTCACTACCAAAAACCTTTACTAATAATATTGACCATATTTCTGAAATCCAACTTGTTTTCACCTAACTTAAACTCTGAGCAATAAAATGTTTCCTTAAAACATCTACTCCATCAGATTTTCCCCAAAGATGTTTTTTCTGCTTTTATACGGCCCATTGGAATCTACACCTCCACATTACTAAGTCTAAACATTTCCCTCCAATTTATTTATTTCCTGTTTTTCCTCTAGGCCTACTGCGGAATATAAATCACATCTCCCCCTTACTGACCAGAAAGTGAAAATGTAAAAGGTTTAACTGCTAAACAATTTTCAAAAAAAAACTGTAATCACTGAGTTTACAAATTTATTCTAAAAGGCAAATCCAGAGCGCAAGCAGGCAGGGGATCAAAAAGGCAAAGGTAAAAAACTGCTTAATTCAGGTAATAAAGTGGTTCTGCACTCGTTAAATATTAAAAACACAGACTGACCTAAATTGTGGGCACAAACAAAAATCAGGTGGGAAAAACAGGTGTTCTATATTCAGGCAATAATGCGCTGGTGACTGTGCTTGTGAACAATGCCTTGTAAGCCGGACATTAGTTGTGTTCCGGTGGTACCGATTTGAGGAATTTCTACTAAATCTTTAGTAAACATTTTGTTAAAAACAAAGGTTGTAAAGTTTGGCAGGCATTTATAGAATAAATCATACTTTGATTGATGTGTCTATGTCAATCACAGGAAAATTGTGAATATCTGTTGAATGTCTGTTGAATGTCTGTTGAATGTCTGATGAATGTAAATGTGGGAATATAAAACCAATTTTACCTTCATATGGAATGTATGCTTACTGTTTGGTTGGTCAATACAAATGCGTTCACAATAGCCCAGTCTCACGTTTCCAAACAAATGGTTTTCCATGAGACTGGGCTGTTGTGAACGCATTTGTATTTACCTACAAAACAGTAAACACAACGTTCGCAATGCAAGCTATTTGCACCTACAATAGGCTAGCATAGATGTAAATATATATTTGCAATAGTAAGCACAACGGTCGCAATGCAAGCTACCTGTATTTGCACCTACCGTAGTCTAGCATAGATGTATGCTTACTGTTTTGTCGGTCAATACAAATGTGTTCACAATAGCCCTGTCTCACGTTTCCAACCTAATGTATTTCCGTGAGACTGGGCTGTTGTTAACGCATTTGTATTTACCTACAAAATAGTAACCACAACGTTCGCAATGCAAGCTATTTGCACCTAGAGTAGGCTAGCATATGTAAATATAGCCTACTGTAGGTGCAAATAGCTTGCATAGCTAACATTGTGCTTACTGTTTTGTAGGCAGATACAAATGCTTTCACAACAGCAAAAAATACATTAGTTTGGAAATGTGAGACTGGGCTTTTGTGAACTCATTTGTATTTACCGACAAAACAGTAAGCACAATGTTAGCAATGTAAGCTATTTGCACCTACAGTAGGCTAGCATAGATGTAAATGAGTCATTCTACAGAAATGCCCACTTTTCTGTCCCCAGGCTTTAAAGGAAGCAAACACTTTAATCATAATTTGTAGTCAGATTTACTTTTTATATTTGGATAATGTAGCATGTTCTTTGAATAATTATACCTATTTGAGAGATGAATTGGACAATATTTGTTTTTAATCAATTATATAAAATTCCAAGTACAAGACATTGGCTTGTCCGCACAGTCATGTATAGAGGTTTAAGAGCATGTTTTGAGTTTAAAAAAATATTTCTCTCCCATTTTAAATGCAATAATGTTTACACTAATATCACATATATGAAGTGGATAACATAGCAAAATAAAATACCAACTAAATATTATAAATAATATTATGATCATGTCTGTCCCCTGGTGTCATGTCACTGGTGTTACCACTTAACAATAAATCCCTATTCTGAAAAAATCCCCAAATTTTTGACATCACTTCCTGTACTGTACAGTCAACTTCCTACAGAGCTGTACATGAAGACACTTGGTAAGTCTGCTGTCTCTTTGAAAATGTTGGAAAATTTCTAATTTATCTCATTATTTCATGCGAGGCTTTTAGCTAGGGTCACTGGTGTGACTTATTTTATAAGAAGAGAAATGTAAGAAATGATTATGTAACGTTTCCCAGTTCCCCTTCCATGGAAACAGCCACTTCCTTGGTCTATGCTGCTCAGAACTACTATTCCCAGTCACCAGTTCTACTTCCTGTGGACTACAGCTTCCCTAGTCATGCCTCCTCAGAACTACAGTTCCCATACCGGGACTCAATTATACTGATTTACCACACCTGCTCACTCCATGCTGTATATAAGCCACACACATCCATAGCCTCCTTGCGAGGTATTGTAAGTACAAGTCTTTACTGAGCATTCATTCATTCAAGTGTTGTTATTCCGGTCTGACCTCTGCATTGTTTTTTGGAGTATTCTGCCTGTGGATTTCCCTGTTTTGTACCTTTGCCATATTAGCTATTCCGGTCTGACCTCTGCATTGTTTTTTGGAGTATTCTGCCTGTGGATTTCCCTGTTTTGTACCTTTGCCATATTTAGTTCATTCCGGTCAATAAATAACATTGTTCTCTTTTACTC